>SDVV010009076.1:0-16885 GCA_016164225.1 Gammarus roeselii
TGTCGAGTAAATGTGAGCATGAGTGCTCATGTCGAGTAAATGTGAGCATGAGTGCTCATGTCGAGTAAATGTGAGCATGAGTGCTCATGTCGAGTGAAAGTGAGCAGGAGTGCTCATGTCGAGTAAATGTGAGCATGAGTGCTCATGTCGAGTGAAAGTGAGCAGGAGTGATCATGTCGAGTAAATGTGAGCATGAGTGCTCATGTCGAGTAAAGGTGAGCATGAGTGCTCATGTCGAGTTAAAGTGAGCAAGGGTGCTCATGTCGAGTAAAAGTGAGCAAGCGTGCTCATGTCGAGTTAAAGTGAGCAAGGGTGCTCATGTCGAGTAAAAGTGAGCAAGCGTGCTCATGTCGAGTAAAAGTGAGCAAGGGTGCTCATGTTGAGTGAAAGTGAGCAAGCGTGCTCATGTCGAGTATAAGTGAGCAAGCGTGCTCATGTCGAGTGAAAGTGAGCAAGCGCGCTCATGTCGAGTAAATGTGAGCAAGGGTGCTCATGTCGAGTAAAAGTGAGCAAGAGTGCTCATGTCGAGTAAAAGTGAGCATGAGTGCTCATGTCGAGTTAAAGTGAGCAAGAGTGCTCATGTCGAGTTGTTTCTTTGAAAAAAAAAGTGGTGGATAGTCAACGATGCTCTAGATAATCACTCACACATACAGCAAAATGGAGGGGAAAGGGATGTGGTACAAGGCAACCTGCAAGCTTGAGTTAAAACAAGTTACTGGTCTGTGTTGGGTGGGACCATCGCAACATAAAAAAATTGCTTTATAAGAGCCGTTTATCATCCAGTAAAAATTTCTGCTTACTTAGACTTTTTTTAACTGTCAGAAAAACATGTCTTCATGCGGGCCATCCTCGTATAGTCTCCCAAAAATCATCTACTGCAATTTCTTCCCAAAAACCTGCTCCTGTACTTCGCCACAAAACCAGCTGCTGCAGTTTCTTCCACAAAACCTGCCCCTTCACTTTGCCACAAAACCAGCTGCTGCAGTTTCTTTCCAGAAACACGCTCCTTCACTTCGTCACGAAACCAGCTGCAGCAGTTTCTTCCCCAAACCCTGCACCTTCACTTCGCCACGAAACCAGCTGCTTCAGTTTCTTCCCCAAAACCTGCACCGTCACTTCGACACGAAACCAGCTGCTGCAGTTCCTCCCCCAAAACCTGCACCTTCACTTCGTCACGAAACCAGTTGCTGCAGTTCCTTCCTCAAAACCTGCACCTTCACTTCGCCACGAAACCAGCTGCTGCATTTCTTCCAAAATCAGTAGTTACAGTATTTTCCGAAACAATTTGCTTCAATTTCTCCTCTAACAAACTTTTTAAATTCTTACTCGAAACTCGCTGTTGCGGTTACTCTTTGGAAATGGTTGTTCCGGCTTTTCCCAAAAACCACCTCTTTTAGTTACCTCTCAAAGCACGCTGTTGCAGATATTCTTCCCCAAAAAATCTACTTGTTTCATTTTTTTCATAGGAACAGCTATTTCAACGTCAGCTCCAACTATTTCCTCCATTCACATCCCAACAACTATCAGTAGCAGCTTCTCCCAAACCACAGCATGCCGTACAAGAAGAACATTTTCTATTTGCTTCACTTCCCCGAAGCCGGTCCTCCCTCGATGCCATCTTGGGCGAACAGCAGCTGGGCTGTTACCCTTTTCTCGGGTGATATCTAGTTACAGCGTGGCCTAACCTAATTGTCTGGCCTGTTAACTCAATGAAAGATTCTCGTTAAGGCCGAACGGTCAGCTTAGTAAATGGGCTTAGAGGGTGTGCGTTAAGCTTAGCAGCCAGTCTAGGAACTGAATTTGCTGGCTGACTCTGTTGTATTTGTTGCCTCTGCTGCTACTGCTGTTTCGGCGTTTGCGCCAGCTGTTTCGGTGTTTGTTACTGCTATTTCGGCGTTTGCGCCAGCTGTTTCGGTGTTTGCTACTGCTATTTCGGCGTTTGCAACTGTTGTTTCGGCGTTTGTTGCTGCTGTTTCGGGGTTTGCTACTACTGTTTTGGCGTTTGCTACTGCTGTTTCGGCGTTTGCTACTGCTGTTTCGGCGTTTGCTACTGCTATTTCGGCGTTTGCTACTGCTGTTTCGGCGTTTGATACTGCGGTTTCGGCGTTTGCACCTACTGTTTCAGCGTTTGTAACTGCTGTTTCGGCGTTTGCTACTGCTGTTTTGGCTTATGCGCATGCTGTTTTGGCTTTTGCGCATGCTATTTCGGCTGTCTAGGCTTCTGCATTTTGTTAGGTATAAGAAAGCTTTTGGGAATGAGAAACGACGTAGGCAAGGAAAATTCGTCGTTTTGTGTGCCTACTGGGAGATCAAATTAAAGGTCATGAACACCTTGACAAAAAGCGCTGTTATATACTTTTATCAAGATTTTTTAGACTTTTCAAACTAAGTTGTATCATCGTAGGCGTGATTAGGTGGCCTGTCATCATGCTTGCCATGTCATGTAGCTGCATGATTGCTTGTTCAACGATTGATAACGGCTTTATATGATATTAGTGACAGTGCGGACGTGCTTCTCTCAGCTCATCAAAATGTAATACCTTGTGCCACACAGTATTATTTGCTGTATCACAAACACAAAGCAATAGGCAAAGGAGGCTTTCCTGAGATTTGGCAAAAAAAAATCAGGATGAGAAACAAGAGGCATATCGCGAATACGGCAAAGACTAAAAGAGAGAGGTCTTTACATAATTTAGTACAAGGTAATTCTAAATATTTCACTATACTGCGGATTCGTTAGAATGTAAGGACGGGAAATGAGATGAAAAGACAGGAGGCGACAAGAGGCAACGACGGGAGATGAGTCGAAAAGAGGTGAGTCAACGTGAGGCAAGGACGGGATATGAGACGCAAAGAAGGAAGATGATGAGATACATAAAGAGACATGAAAGTCTCACAACCTTGACAAGTTTAGCTATTTACGTAACAGAATGATGTTTTCTTTGTACACCGTCACTTTTCTTCTAGAAAATACTTCATACAATAAATATATAAGCAGCGTCGAAGTGCATGTTCGGGGTTCATCCCTATGAGTGCATGGACTGCGCGAATACTAATTCTGGCAACAGTCCGGATTTATATGAGCTTCCTCGAAGCAAACGCGTGACTCTGTGCGTCTTTTAGTAATATTAGTCAATAAACTGACTCATTGACAGTTTGAGGAAATTATGAATGTCGCCCCGAGCTTTGATCATGCGTCTGCTTGCTATTTGTTAACTGCTCAGTGTCTAAGCTAAATGAAATTGGTCCGTTCGAAAAGGTGTTACACAACCTCCGGTGATATCAATTATAATGACGTCCAAACGCGGATGCGAAGGAATAGGATAGGGCTAAATTAGCGGTGGGTGGGGGTTGACCGTAGTCAGGCGGGCGGGACCGGATGTGAGCGGAGTCACTGATAAAGCAGGCGGGCGACACGAAAGGGCGGATGGACGGACGGACAGCTTTCGGATTATTCTTATGGCTTGCTTATAGGTTATACATGTTAATAGGTTATATATGTTAATAGGTTATATAGATAGTATGTTTACATATATATTTTCATTACATATAGACTACCTTTGGTATTTTTTTATCGCATTTCAATACTAGGCCTGCTGTGTTGCAATTCATTGCATGTCATGTTCCATATGTGCAATTTCAATGCTAGTCCTCTGAGTGTTTAGGATAATGACAACATACATTAATAGGATAATTTTATTGATAATAAATCTATCAATTACATAATAATTTACACGCAGTATTAAAAGTTAAAACCTCACACATATTCTTCTTGCACGAATGTTGATTTCCGGACACGTTCATGATGAATTTTTCAACCTTGTTATCATTTCTACGTCGTTCGCTGTTAGAGAACCGCTCGATTATCTTTTTGACGCGTATATTTTGAAATAGATAATATGCAAAGTAAAGGCAGTAAGCTCCACAAACCGAGGATTGATCACTTTGGATCGATTTCTGCAGTACAAGTTGTATTTTTGCATGAGTATTATAATACGATGCTATATTTCCTCCATTTATTATTGGGTTAAGCCCAAGCGAATCAAAAAAGTAGTGTTTGTTATCGTATTTGAATATTAGGATCCAATGACCCATTTTATTAGGATCGCGTTCGCTGTTAACAATCATGTAGCCGCTCATTGGATGCATAGGCATTCTGTTTCAGCATAGCATCCTATTTGGGCACGTTTCATAATTGGATCTCTCATGGATGTATTTTCAATTTCATTATTATCCATGTTTACTGTAGATAGTTGGGGATTACCCTCCTTGTCAAATTTTTTTTGAATGACATTCGTAGTGTTGTAGTTTCGCAATTCACTGTTATACGTATGTTTGCTATTTTTTTAGGTTAAAGACATCTTCAGAGTCGGTTGGCCTTGTATCTATAACAAATATAGTTCTTCCTGCAGGGAAATTTTGTCGTGTGATGAGATGAGAGCTGTTACGCGTCCCTAGAGCCAAAAGTGTTTGGTGGTATGCTTGGGCGCACTCACTAGGAAACTATGATCTAATGTTGGTAATGCAGTTTCGGTTTACATCGACGAGAACGTTTGTGATGTCGTTATGCTGGAAGTAATTTGGATTGTGATCATATGCCCCGTTATGTGCCACTTGATCAATGAGAAACAGGGCTAATTTATGTGAAACAACTCTGTTGAAGAGGGAATCGATGGAGATGAAGTTTTGACTGGTAGGGAACACGATTGTTTTGACAATAGGTTGATCAAACATGTATTCGATCATGTCATTGTTTTTTGTGAGCTCTTTATTTAGAGCAATCAAAGCTGTAGGGTATGGTATAACCTTTTTACATCATAATTTGCATGAATCAACTAAATAGATGTATTCTTCATTGTCATGTGTTAGAAGAACGCTACTTGGTTTTGCCAGCTCCAATCTTATATTTACGCAGATACTATCCAATAGATAACTGTTGCTACCGGTTACATCAAAGTTTGGTGGTCCAATCATATGTTTACCATGACGTACACTTTCTTGAATCCAATCCTCATTTTTGTTTTGATTAGCAAAATTCGCTGCGACGATGGTATCTGGAATATGTGTTATCAGTAATTTATACATCATATTCAACCCTTATTGTTTAGATCGGAGCTTTTCATGGAGGTATAGGCAGTGAGATTATTTAGTAGTTCGTATAACTGGTCCTTACGCACTGAACACTATTTAGGAATAGAGAGTGACTTTGGAAAATGCGATGAAAAAATCCGTCAACGAGTGTAACATGTGCAGCGGCGGCCAACGCGCTTCCATCTGCATTTCTAACACGGATTTTCACTTCTGCAGTTAACGAGCTCAAGTCGATCATTTTATTATCCGACCTGGGAAAATTAAATTCTATGAAGCAATCTGCAATTCTACCATCATACAGGCTGCTGTTTGTACTTAAATAATTTCTTTCAAATTTCGACTCGATACTTGAGGGAAACATATCAATCACTCCCATTTCAAAAGTTTTCCGTAGGGGCTTCTAGCCCTGTCATGTTGAGAGATGATCCACCAAGCATGTTGTCGGTATATAACCTCACCCGAAACTAGCGTTAATTCTGCATGAACAGTAGTATTTATTAGTAATTAAATAATGGACGACACGACTCTATCTCTCTTCCACGGTGTTTCTTTGATTTACGTTTCTTCGTTACTTTTCCTGTAATCTTACCTCCAACCATGGCTTTCTTTGCAACATTCTTGTATGTAGCAATCCCACGTTTCTTGATTAATTTACGCATATGTTTCGGCTCCGAGTAATCGTGTGCCATGTTTCGAGCCATATCTGCAGCTGCAGGCAGTACAGTTTTTCGAAGAAAAGGCAATGTACGTCTTACAAGACTGGCTATGGTTGAGAAGCAGCCGCTCCCCTCTGGTACGATATCGGACTTGTGAATCTATTAATATCATATAAACTTCCACGTGTTTTGTCACGTTTCACGAATAAAGCTTCGTATTGTTTGTACGACGGATATGCATATACCACCCACATGATTGCTAGTTTCCAAATTTCCTGATTTGTTTCCAGCGTTATATTTATATAGCTTTAGCTTCGTTTAAAATGTAATACGCATAGGCTCGATCCACCATCCTAGGAACAGGATTTTACCGCCAACACCATCTCGTGAATTGATGGAAATGGAACCAATATGACTACGCTGTAATTTTTTATGTACGACATGTTCACGCGTAAATGAATAAGATTTATTAATTGAAATATCTTCAAGAATATTGACTTGCTTGTCGATCAAAAAACTGCGTGAAACGATATCTGAGTATACGTTAGTGTAGCGTATATTATCGTACATGAAGGACATTTTTTCACTTACGGCACCTTCACCGACAAAATATTTTTTACACCTCGCTCCACCCATTAAATCAGCCGACATATCTCCAACAAAGTACCAATTCACCGTAGCTTCTGCATGGTTGAATTGCTACATGTTTTGTAAAATAATGGCGTTGAACTTTATGCGTTGTGTGGCACTATCATATTCAAACAATTTTCCTTCATCTCTAACGAGTCGTTTCCTTAACAGACATTTTCCGATAGTGATTTCTAGCTCGGAGATGTGTTCTTCCAATGTATTCCCTGAGATATTTTTGCTAGGAACAAACAAAGCAGTTTCATGCCCGACTCTTTAATTTTTATCATTAAAATAGTCTACGTAGAATACAATGTTGTACTGTGCATCGTGCTTCTTTTTGATCTTCAACCAGTCATTATAGAATACTTCTACAAGTCCTACGCTTCACTTTCTTTGTAGCTGTGTTCCTGGATAAATGTTGTTGGTAAAACTTGAAGATGTGTTATTTTGGTACAATTGGCTACTGCCAAGCGATGAGACTTAGACAAAAAATTCCTCCACTTCCTGCATCCTGCACTGGGTCCTACGTCATACTGACAACAAACCGCTTGTAGGCAACAAAATATACTCTAACTAGTTTGACAATGAAACATGTTCAATTATATATTTATTTATTTACATATGTTCATATTTACTACACATTAGGAAAATTTAGGGAATGAAACCTGAAGACGTGGATGTGCTTTCGTCATTCACGCGAGTACACTCGCCAAAGACGGCCTCACACGGTTCGCGTCTCTTCCAAGTTAAATCCATGTATACATCGACATCATCATCCACGACACATCGCTTCCTCTTTTTAGTGACGGTAGGTTCAACTTTGATTATTTTTTGGGAAATGTCTGGATGCCCATAGGCAATAGTTGTGCACACATCGACATTATAGCGCTTATTTTTAAACTAACTAAGGCAATTTTTAATAGTGCGCACAGTTTGAAGCTGGCATGCTTGTACGCGAATGTTGTGTATGGTCTCAAAGTGTGTGTGTTTTCAGGTTATGGATGTCTCTGTATTGCTCATGTCTGATTTTGGCTCGTGTCTGGTAATTAACACCCTCATCAGCTGATTTTGTAGCGTCGTATTCGAGTAACATACTGTAACACTTTGGTTGCAAGCAAATGATTTCACTCGGGTAGTCGTTGGCTGTTTCACTTTTCAGTAGCCCCCCTGTTCTTTTTTGTTTCAGCGAACATAGTCGCCACATTTTTTTGTTCCATTAACACCCGTATTGTAAAATTTAAGCTCTACACTGGTTACTGTATTAATGCTAAAGTAACTACCTTCTCGCTGCTGTTTTTTCTAATTAATTTTGTAAGTCTACTCCGTGATCCACATTCAGTTCAGATAGCAAAGTGTTTTTTGTTAGCTGGATCGCTTTTGTGTTAATCCCCAAGTTCTTGTCATCTACAGATGCATCCTCAACTTGTTTGCTCATTTCAACATTCACGATGCATTGGAGTCTTTGGACTGTGCCAATTTTAGACTCAGTGTGTTCTACTAATTCCTCACGTTCTAATGTGATCATGGAAGATATGCTGACATGTCCAGTGTATGGTATAAACTTTGATGTAACAAAATTGTTTTTCAAATACTTATAGAGGTTGGCGGATAAAAGATAGGCTCACGCAACGGAGTAGCGCTGGTCGGATCATCAGTAGCCTGAGCGACCGATGGGTCCAAAGACGGAGCCGATCCATCAGTAGCCTGAGTAACGAACTGTCCAACAGGAGACAGCGCCAAGGACGGATCAGCAATAGGCTGAACTCCGGGTTGTTTCGAAGACGGAGCAGTAGGCTGAACTCAGGGTAGTTCCGGGGACGGAGCAGTGGGCTGAACACCGGGTGTTTCCGAAGACGGAAAAACACCACCACCACCATTCGGGTTTTAGGCTCGCGCTAGGGCTGGCAGACGTTGCGAGGTTTGCGCTAGGGCATACGAGGGGCAAACAGACCTCATTTCGGTATGGGGCGGACATTCCCTGCATCCTCCAACAATGGCATATACGCCACCACCATATCGTTTTGGTTCATCCAACATGAATAAAACAATGCAAATTCGATTAACAAATGACGGAGATGTCTTTAAAACAATAAGAAATAGAATAACAAAATTACGGAAAGATATCTCTAGAATAAAACAAAAAATAGACTTGTTAGAACTGGCAGTACTTGCATCGAGAATAGAACAACTGTCCGTCACAAACAAGATCAAGAGTACAAATATTGTCCGAGCAGCAGCATTCGCCATTTTATACAACAGTGTACGATGACTCGGACAATAGGTCATACGCTGCCAGATGTGCGACAACAAAACCAAATCAAAACGGAATAAAAACCATGACAAAATGAAACCGATACACGTGTTGTAACCTGTATGCCAGCCTTCAGCGGTGGGGTCATATAAAACTGGCATCGCTGAGGCGTTGGACACACACATCATCAGCTTCTCGTCAAGTAAACATCCTTCTCCTCAAGATTGATCAACAAGCCCGAAAAATGGAGTTGATAAAAGTAAGAAACCTTGCAGTGACCGATAACCGGACTCTCCAGAGGTTTGCATTTATTCAAGCTGGCAATTTTGTGTCAACGACACCAACAACATTTAAAGTCCTCTTGAACATTTGGAAGATGAAGGAACAAGTGTCTGTTTTAATGAGACAGAACTCGTCGAGTGTGGAGCTGGAGTGCAACTCGGAAGAAATATCGCTTGTGTTCTTGAACAATAAATCAAAACTGCACTAGTCTAGAATTATACCAAGTCCTGACTTTAAAGTCAGATTCTTCAGTCAAGAGGTTTCGATGCTGGAGCGTAGTGCATCTCAGTCACTTGGGCGAATCTCTGAAGACAAGCCCATAACAATGGATATACTAGACAAATCATCCTCAACATATGGTGAAAATGTTCCTGAAGGAAGATGTTAACACTATTAAAACAAATGTACTAGTTTATTAAATGAAAAATCCTAAAAAAAATAGATTGTATACATTAACCTTTATAATGCATCATGTCCGACTTTGTATAAGTTAGTTTCTGTAGTCTGTTGCGGGCAGCGCCACGCATGTGTCTGCAACGGTGGTCTCTGCCACGGTTGTCGAGGTTGCCATGCATGAGGCTGCAGCCCCACACCAGAACCGATCAAACAAAAGGAGACAAATAATGGCGCTGTCGCAGCACTATATACGGCCTCATTGCCCCCCGTGATGTACAGGCAGCGAATGACGCTGGTAGTTTGGGTTACCGTACCTAGGATCGCCGTGATAGTTTGGGCGATGACTGGCCAGCGGATAGCCTAGATACGGGTGATTTGCTGGAAGGTACTGCGTCGGTCTGCACGTGAACGAGAATATTTAGAAAAAATAAAACTGTTTTTGCTCTATCATGGAATAGTTTGATTACAGAGATGCTGAAGGATATGCAAGAAGGATATGTGTGGGGTTTTAACCTTTATTATTGCATGTAAAATATTAGGTAACTGTTAAATTTATTATCAACAAGAAATTATCTTATAAATGTATGTTAGCATTATTCATAAACACTCCGAGGACTAGTCATAAAATTGCACATATGCAACATTACATGCAGTGAATTGCAATACAGTATGCCTAGCATTGAAATGCGGTAAAAACACCAGGGTAACCTATATGTTAATATATATGTGAGCGTTCTATTTATATAACCTATTAACATATATTTATATCACTTGTGTAACATATAATTATATAACCTATTAACACATATTTATATAACTATTAACATATATCTATAAAACCTATTAACATATTTATTTATATTAATATATATAACCTATACCTTATGAATAATCCGAAAGCTCCGCCCACCTCCCTTCTGCCCCACCTTCGCGCCACCCGCCCCCTACCCACCGATAATTAAGCCCTATCTGATTCCTTCGCATCCGCGTTTGGACATCATAAATAACTACTGGTGCTGAACACGCCTTGGATCGGTTCTATGGGACCAGATTCCGACACTTCTTTAATTACCTGAACATCTTCACCTGATTATTAGCATACGAATGATGAATCATCTGTTAGAAGCGTTCGTTTGAGTTGTTACCGACAGGTAAGTCTCGTTTAATCATCCAATTGATACCGTACACCATGTCACCAAGTCACATAACTTACGATGAACTGATAAATGTACCAACGGGATAAGAAAAATGCGATGAAGGTTGACCTTTAAACTGGTGCCTGTGCCCATCACTTCGCCGACAGTAAATAGGTTTATCCATCGTCGTCCGTCTATGCCTTCCGTCTCCCGTCCATGCCTTCCGTCTCCCAGTCCATGCCTTCCGTCTCCCGTCCATGCCTCGCATCTCTCGTAAGTGCCCTCGTTTCCCGCCAAATAGCAAATGTTCGTGTGGTAATTGTTTAAATCGCTCTACTCCCGCCCTGTGCAGTATTCTTGATACAGCTAGCAACTAATGAATAGTATTAATTGATGATTTAGTTTAAATTTATGACTCTGTATTATTTGAATACCTAGTATCCATTGATATCTTCGTGTTAATTGATGGCCTAGTATTAACTGTTGACTTACTTTTAATTCATAATTTAGTATCAATTGTCAACTTAGTATTGAATGACGATGTAGTATTAATTTATGACTTACTATGAATTGATGACTTGGAATTAGTTGATGACTTCGTATTAATTGATGACCTAGTATTTATTGTTGACTTAATGTTGATTAATGACTTGTTTTGATTGATGACCTAGTGTTGATAAATGATTTTATTTTATTGATAACTTAGTATTCATTAATAATAATTTATGGTTTAAAAAACTAGGTCGTGAAACAACAATCAACGCAGCGGACCTCATATTTTTTTCCAATAGATGCATATGGAACTACGTCCAAGTCTATGGGCATACTGCTGCTGGCAGTTTAGAACTGCTGTGTATTCTAGTTCCAGCCAAAATTGACACCTGGCAAAACTTGTGCCAGCTGCCTGTGGGAGTATGGGAGCCGCAAATATCTTTAGAAGCCGGTGCATCTCGAACCTTCTAATTCTGGGCCTCCTAATTTTTGTCTATCGTGTCACTGATAATGTTTTGGACGCTGATGAAGTGCGACGAACAGAAAGACAGACGGAGAAACCCCTTTTTTATAATATGGGTTCACGATAACTCACGAATGTCCCTTAGGCATTCGTTAGTAAACATGAGTAAATGAGTGCATGTATTTATGCGCAGACGTTTAGTAGGAAGCAGCTGTGTGTCTCAACACACATAAATTACTTCAAATTTTACTGCTGGGGCGATGGCGTCAAATCTTTCACAAGAGACGTATTTATTACACTGACGGTACATTAACTTGATGTCCTCACCAAATCAAAAATAATTAATGAACATGTAACAGGCAAAGACTTTATCGCGTCGTGGTTGCGGAGATCGGAAAGTATATGGCCCGAGGTGGTTGGCGTAAACGAATGGGAGTGAGGCGACAGTATTTGAATGCAGAATAATGCTAGGCAGGTGAAGACTACGATACAATCTTCCGGTACGTAACGGTATATCCCTCAGCCTGCCCTAACCAAACGGATATGTTTGTATTTCAAACTAATTCGAGAGGTGTACACCACCTGCATAGCATGTGAAGACTTACTGCAGTTTTCCCCTCGCAGAGTGAGAGTAACGTTGAGCTAGCAGTCGCAAAGGAAGCATGTGCCAAGTCACCCTGCCCTCAGAGCGCGCGATGCTATCATCAAAACTAGAACACCCAACTGCCTCACTTGTGACTAGCACCACCACTGCAGCTGGTTCACTATAGCACCACCACTGCAGCTGGTCCACTAACTACTCGGCCTGCGCTCACAGAGCTGATTGCGACCACATTTAACACGATCGCTCCATCAATTGCCCTCTACCATTCATTGCTTTGATCATTCGTCGCGTCAACCATTCATCGTTTCCACCATTCATTGCTTCTACTATTTAGCGCTTCTGCCATTCTTCGCTTCTGCAATTCTTCGCTTCTGCCATTCATCGCTTCTACCATTCATCGCTTCTACCAATCATCCCTTCTTATATTCCTCGCTTCTATCATTCATCGCATTAACCCATCATCGCTTGTGCCCTTCAGCGCTTCTATCATTCATCGCTTCTGATATTCATCGCCTCTACCATTCATCGCTTCTGATATTCATCGCCTCTACCATTCTTCGCTTCTGCCATTCTCCGCTTCTGCCATTCATCGCATCTACCAATCCTCGCTTCTTATATTCATCGCTTCTACCATTCATCGCCTCTACCACTCATCGCTTCTACCATTCATCGCTGCTACCATTCATGGATTCTACCATTCATCGATTTTTCCATTATTAGCTTCTATCATTATTCGCTTGTACCATTATTCGCTTTTACCATTTAATGTTTTCACAATCCTTACCTTTGCTCTGTCATTCATCGCTCTTCCATTCTTCGTTTGTACCATTAATAGTTTTTACCATTCGTCGCTGCTACAATTCCTCGCGGTAACCATTCATTGCTTTTACCATCAACGCTATTAACATTCCTCGTCTACACCATTAATTGCATTTACCATTATCGCTTCCACCATCAACAGTTTCCACCCACTTCCGCTGCTACACTCTACTGCTTCTACTCTCGACCGTTTCTACCTTTATCGCTTCCGCCCTCTACCGCTTCCACCCTCTACCGCTTCTACCCTCTACCACTTCTACCCTCGACCGCTTCTACCCTCGACCGCTTCTACCCTCTACCGCTTCTACTCTCTACCGCCGCTACCCTCTACCGCTTCTACCCTCTACCGCTTCTACCCTCTACCGCTTCTACCTTCTACCGCTTCTACCCTCTACCGCTTCTATCCTCTATCGCTTCCACCCTCTACTGCTTCTACCCTATACCGCTGTCACCCTCCGCTTCCACCCTCTACCGCTTCTACCCTCTACCGCTTCCACCCTCTACCGTTTCCACCCTCTACCGTTTCCACCCTCTACCGCCTCCACCCTTTACTGCTTTCACCCTCTACCGCTTTCACCCTCTACAACTTTCACCCTCTACCACTTTCACCCTCTACCACTTTCACTCTCTGTCGCTTCCACCCTCTATCGCTTCTACCCTCTAACGCATCCACATTCTACTGCTTCCACCCTCTACCGCTTCCACTCTCAACCGCTTCAACTACATACCACTTCCACCAATATCTGTTCTACCCTCAAACGCCCCCAACCCCTTCCGCTTTTACCATTAACTTCTGCTTACGTTCACCGTTTCCACCTTCTAACTCTTCAACCATCTACCTCTTCCACCCCTATCTTCCCTACACACTATCTTTACCATTTCCCCTTCTCCACCCACCGCCGCTTAGTGTTCAAGGCGTTCATTGTGCCGTGTGCAGGTCGTTCAAGTTTAGTGTAACGCCTGGGCTTAGGATTTCTAAGCCCAAGGCTTAGCACAATAGACCTGGGCAATGACAGGCAGTTCTGCTAAGAGCTTCGGCGATGAGGACGAGGACATGGTCCTAGTTGGACATTCTAAGCCAGTCTACGAGTGTTTGGATGAACACTAAGAAAGGGAGAGAGTACTTGTAGACGTGATAAGCGCTCTAATGCAAGTCCACGGGTGGTGATGTGGGGACAAATCCAATCCATAATACTGCCACAAAATGCATACATAATCCCCTCAAAACCTCGTCAAAACACACTCTAAATTTTTCCAAAACCCATCAAAACTTTATACTAAACCTCAAACAAGACCAGAACCCGCCATAAACCCATCGGAAATCAAACCTAAATTATCCAAAACAATTCACAGACAAATCCAAAACCAATCCAAATCACACGTAAGCCCCACCAAAAATCCTCGTAAAACTCCTAACAACCGATCTAAAATTCCCCCAAAAAACACCCCTCGCGATTCTGGCGTCTGACCGCGTTAGATCTCGCAGCGGTTGCATGTCGGAGCAACAAAAGCCTCCCGTATCCACTGATTCCATTACTCGCTATTGGCCCGCCTCTATCTCTTCTTCATTCTTTCTTTCTCCCTCTATCTACCTGTAACTTTCATGCCCTCCCTGGAACTTTGTATCTAAGGTCGTGATTTCAATAGAATTTAAAGTCATGTGTATCCTCTGATTCCATTATCCACAATTGGCTCTGTGTTCTTTCTACTCCCTTTCTCAATCTCCTTGATCTTTACTCGCATTTTTTATCTCAATGGTAAGAAAATAAGTCGCATAGCTACAGATATTTCTCTTTCGTACCCTCTTTATCTACTCTTTCTTTGTCTTCTCCCACTGCAGTTTTTTCTTCTTCAGTCGTGATTTCAGAGTGTTCGAAATAAGAAGAATATTTTGATCTCGTTCTGCTGCGTTGTCTCGCTAAAAATTTCCATTCGTTGGTGATTTGAAAATCTTGGATGCAAGAAAATATCTCTAATCTCTTCCTCCCCCAGCAGATTTTTCGCTTCATTCTCTGTTTCTAAATGCTCCTGCAAAGAATACTGTGCTTTGAAGATGTGTTAACGGACTTTGTTCGCTGGAGTGAAAAACTTATTGTAATAATTTTATATCAGAGTATAAGAATCAACGAAATAGGATAACACAAAACGACGTTCCTAATTGAACTTTCGAGCCGTGTTTAAAAATTCATAACTGTTTTGCATTGTATGCTTTATTTTTATACTCATTGAATGACTTTCGGTGGCATTTATCGAGCATATCAGAAGTACATAATGAGCCAATGACCTTACCAACGAAAAAATATTTACCGTGCATGCAAAGCTTGCTTCCTTGAGAAAAATGTAAGTACAACCTACCCAAACACCCGGAAACGCCAGTCGTACTGTGAATAGTCGATGCATTACCCAAGGCATTAACCCAATCAATAACCAAATCACTATCAAATCATTAACCAACAATTTAACTAAAGCAATAATCCATTCATTAACCAATGCATTAACCAAGGTATTAACCAAGGCATTAAGCAATGTATTAATCAAGGCATTAACCAATTTATTAATCAAGGCATTAACCCATTTATTAACCAAGGCATTAACAGAGGCATAACCCAAAGCAATAACCAAGGAATTAACCAAGGCATTGACCAGAACATTAACAAAGGCATTAACCATGACTTTCACCAATGCATTAACCAGGGCATTTACCCAGGTATTTACATAGCTTTTAATCGAGGCGGTAATCAAGGCAGTAGCCAAGGCAATTACTAGGGCAATATTCAGTTCATAACCTAGGGCATTAACCAGATCATTAACCAGGATATTAACCATGTGATTAAGTTGAGGAGGCAGGGCATAAAACAATGCATTACGTGAGACATTAAGCTTAAGCAAGGAATTTGAGCAATGCATTAAGCGAGACATTAAGCGAATTAAGCAAGGCATTAAGCAAGGAATTAAGCAAGGCATTAAGCAAGGCATTAAGCAAGGCATTAAGCAAGCCATTAAGCAAGCCATTAGGCAAGACATTAGGCAAGTCATTATGCAAGGCATTAAGCAAGCCATTAGGCAAGGCATTGAGCAATGCATTAAGCGAGATATTAAGCGAATTAAGCAAGGCATTTTGCATGGCATTAAGCAAGCCATTAGGCACGGCATTTATCAAGCCATTAGGCAAGGCATTAGGCAATGCATCGGCGAGAGGATTTATTAGCGAGCCTAACAAAAGGGAATAGTCTAAGATCAGGTGTACTACACACTAATTAGCACTCGAGAGCTCTGACGTCACAACGACGAACGCCGGAGTGATGCAGTCGATCGTCAATCGTATTCTTTCATAAACGGCTTGTATCACTACGTCAACGGACGGGTGTATCACTACGTCAACGTACGGGTGAATCACTACGTCAACGTACGGGTGTATCACTACGTCAACGTACGGGTGAATCACTACGTCAACGTACGGGTGTATCACTACGTCAACGTACGGGTGAATCAATACGTCAACGTACGGGTGTATCACTACGTCAACGTACGGGTGTATCACTACGTCAACGTACGGGTGTATCACTACGTCAACGTATGGGTGTATCACTACGTCAACGTACGGGTGTATCACTACGTCAACGTACGGGTGAATCACTACGTCAACGTACGGGTGAATCACTACGTCAACGTACGGGTGAATCACTACGTCAACGTACGGGTGTATCACTACGTCAACGTACGGGTGAATCACTACGTCAACATGCGGGTGAATCACTACGTCAACGTACGGGTGAATCACTACGTCAACTTACGGGTGAATCACTACGTCAACGTACGGGTGAATCACTACGTCAACGTACAGGGTGTATCACTACGTCAACGTACGGGTGAATCACTACGTCAACGTACGGGTGAATCACTACGTCAACGTACGGGTGTATCACTACGTCAACCTACGGGTGAATCACTACGTCAACGTACGGGTGAATCACTACGTCAATGTACGGGGTGTATCACTACGTCAACGTACAGGGTGAATCACTACTTCAACGTACAGGGTGAATCACTACTTCAACGTACGGG
>SDVV010009077.1:0-16883 GCA_016164225.1 Gammarus roeselii
TCATGCGTCAGCCTGTGTTGACTGCTCATGCGTCAGCCTGTGTTGACTGCTCATGCGTCAGCCTGTGTTGACTACTCATGCGTCAGCCTGTGTTGACTGCTCATGCGTCAGCCTGTGTTGACTACTCATGCGTCAGCCTGTGTTGATTGCTCATGCGTCAGCCTGTGTTGACTACTCATGCGTCAGCCTGTGTTGACTACTCATGCGTCAGCCTGTGTTGACTACTCATGCGTCAGCCTGTGTTGACTGCTCATGCGTCAGCCTGTGTTGACGCTGAGAAGAAGAAGAAGCGGACATTTTTGACACGATAGTTGGGACTTCCATCCCAGAAGCAGTTTTCCAAGAAAGATTATTCCTTTGCTCTTGAAATGTACCATAAGTGTACTTACGAACAGCTAAGAGAATTCATAGTAATGCCAAACAAACGCAAGCTGCAGTTCATTACTTCATCTGTTGACAAGGATCAGGTGTTGAAGGAAACAGTCGTCAAAGTCAGAGCACCACAGCAGCAAAATGTGTTTCATTTTGATAGATGGAGTACAGATTAGGCCAACTGTTGCATTTTCTGGTGGGGTGTTGATTGGCATGGCAAAAAAGAACCCCAGACTGCAAGGCCACTTTTATGCTGTGTCATGAAGTCGCTGCACAAGGTACCTAGTCTAAGGATTTCTGCAACACCCGTCCACCAGCTGACGGTAGCATAACAGTTTCAGCGCGTGAAGGAGGCAGCAGCTGCTGTTCAGAAGGCAAATGGGCGTGTCATCGGCTCCATCACAGACAATCACAAGATGGCCCAACAGTACTGTAAGTTGTTTGATCGACCGAGTGATTGCCTTGCTACAGCCAAGCATCTTCTTGACAATGAACGTATCTGGTTTCTGCTTTTTGACTCGGTCCGTCTCCTGAAGTGTATTCACAACAACTGAATCAGGGAAAAGTGTCATAAGATCAGTCTTGACTGTAAAACAACAGCATCATTTGCAGGCGTCAGAAAATTGTATGAGTCAGAGGAAGGCAGTATCCTGAAAACCACTCCACTCACTCAATTTGCTGTCAGTCCCTCACGACTTTAGCTTCAAAACGTGCAGCATGTCTTGATGGTTTTCAATGACAAGGTTGTGGCTTCATTAAAGCTTAGAAGATGCCATGACACTGCTAACTTCATCCAAATAATCTTGAACTGGTGGAATGTTATAGATGTGTCTTGAAAAAGGGCAAAACCAGCGCATGAATGATTAATGATGGGACGATACCGATAACGATACTTAAGAATTGGTCGATACCGATACCGATACTAAAAGTGGCCGATACTTGCCGATACCGATACTTTTCCATAATTTTGATTCAACGGTTGAAGTATGCATTTCCTCTTCAATAAATCTTATGCCAACAAAGTTAAAAAAAATCACTATTACAGTAAAGATACTCAGTGATAACTATTCACAGATATTTATTAATTCATAGGTCTGTCAGGCACTTTGATTTTAATACACAGACTAAATAGACAGTATTCCTCAGTGAATCTTGAGGGACTGCAAATTAATAATCACATTTTATTTTATTTTATAATGTAGCTATAATTTAAGGGTAAATTGCAAGCATATAATGGCTCACAAACTAAATTATATATGGGCACATGAAACAGATCCTGTGACAGCATCAATGATAGAATGTCTGTCGAAAAAAATATTGATGACATCAATGTAGATCAAATTATAAAGAATATTGAGAAATCATACTTCACATTGCGGACCAATTTTATAAAGTATTGAACTCTGAAGTGACTTTAAATTATTCAACAGCGCATTTGAGAGATGCATGGTGTGGTGGTTAGGGGGGGAACCACTATTGAGAAAGAATACATATAAAAAGTATTTGCTAGTTAATTTACACCAAATTAAATGTAGAAAATGAAACTGATGAACATGTTGAGTAATTTCAAAAATTATGCAAGTTTGTGACTATAGTGAAATTCACTATATGTTACTTTGCCTAAATTAGTTATTCCTTCTCAGAATGATTGAATTGCCAAGACAACCTTCCAAGAGTAGCTATGTAGTATTGTAGAGGAATTCATGTGGGAAAGTTTTACATAACGTTGGTGGAATCATTAACATAAACTAGATTATCCGTGATTGCAATAGAATTTATATCAGTATATTACTATCGTCAACAATGAATACATACGTAGATAGTTTGAGTCTAACTCAGTTCAGACACAGCCTATGAATGTTGAAACTTGAAATTAGGGTGTAGCTATATCAAATAATCATAATAATTTAATTACAAAACTACCAATGCATAGCTGCATATTTTTTTCTTGAATATAAACTGTAATATTTTTGTTCACTGTTAAGTGCATGTAAACATATGGTAAATTATTTGAATTGTTTGAAAAAATACTGCAAAATGCTGTTATATGACACCAATATATTTCAAAGTATCGGCCTTTTCTACCGATACCGATACCATAAAAAATGGCCGATACCCACCGATACAGATACTTCGGCACATCACTATGAATGATCCTTATCAAACTGCTCAGTATCCCCAGTCAACCAATATGCAGACTTTTCTGGTGATCTTTCAGAAGGCTGCTTCATGACACGGGGCAAATCGAGTCAAGTGTCTAACCCATGATACCAATAAGACACTGGTGCAGACTATTCAGGGGCTGATTGCTGTGCGCAGTTACTTGTTCAACAAGGCCGACTTCCAGTAAGTCCTGCTGCGTGAGATCCAGAGCGACCGGCTTGAGGTGGAGTTCTCAGTTTACAGTCTATCAACTGGTGCGAATTCCTTCAAGACAACTGCAGATGTGTTCTCCGCATGCAAGCAGCGTCTCGCAAGATCTGCTGCCACGAACCTCCAGTCCATTGATACCCAGCCTGAACCAAAACAGCATACCTGCATGTGGAATGCAATTGCCCTAGACGATGCAGCCTTCATTGAGAGGTGAAACACAGATGTGACGCTGACTGTAAATGAAGAGTGCAGTGCTGCCTGTGTGGCGGGCTGGCTTGAGATGAAGCGTGCAGCCAGGGTGACCTTCAGAGTAGAGGAACCTTTGGTGACCATTTATGTGAAAGACTTTATCGAGACAGTGTCCAGAGGTGGCCTAACAACTCCACGTGTGTGCACTTTTGATCTTGTCAGACGTGGATTGTGTTTCGTAAGGAAACGCGTCACCGGTCCTGCTGTCAGAAGAGACTGATGGAGATCTTACCGACCCTGGCCAGCTTCAGTGGATAAAACATTGAGTGCCCTATGATGTTCCATCATTTGGCAAGTGTTTTTCTAAACGGACTCCATAACCCAGAGAAGAATCATCAAAAAATGCAGTTCTTCTCCAAACCTCTGTGAAGAAGGCCCGTAGCTGACTGATTGTTGCAGTCAGGTGAAGTTTTTCTTCAATTTCTGCCTGTTTGAGTGAATATTTCTTTGTTTGCAATAACATAATTTAACAAATACCTTTCAATTTGCAAAACTTAACTTTGTAACATCTTGGACTCCTAAAAGTTTCCCAAACATTGTTCTTTTATATTACATGTTCATTCAGGCTAAAATAGGTTTTTATTGCATACATGTCTCTCAATTTGTTTCTCATCACATTATATGACTTAAAATTACGTCTATTACATTGAAGTCAATTTTCTATCGATTTGCCCACACTAGAAGGCGAGTAGCTATGAATGCAATGGCCTCCGCTAGCGAAGCCAGAGATCGGGCGGTGCACAGCCTGGTTAGAGTGGTTCTCGGTATATTTTATCAACGTGCAACTTTATCTAGGCCTAGATGAAACTGCTGTATGTACATGCATACTTAAAAACATACTACCTGCATGCAAGGATATCGGAAACAGAACGTGAAAATACCATAGCTGCGTCTATAGTACACGTTTATAATTAATTTTGAAAAGGTATATTTTAAAATGAAATCGGTGAATGGGTGTAGCAAAAGATGTAATAATAAATCATCGAAACCACACAACACTTTGGAATTGAGTGGGGTTTACAAAAACAATTCATAAGCCACTGTGGCGCCCCTCGTTAGGTCTGAGTCCATAATAAACATTCCTGATATGATTTAGAGAAACAAGTCGCACACTCACCTGATAAATTGCAGAAATATACGTGTTGTTCACTTGCTTGCCGTTCATACCCAACTGCAAATGAACCATATGATTAGTGTATCGGTGTGATGAATCAATTGCTCACGGTCAATCAGTAAAAATATATCTTTTTTGTTTTCTAACCCACTCGAATTGCTATAATATTGAAATGACTTGATTGCGTGGATACAACATTAGTAGATACATAGGGTGCGTATGGCGGGGCATGTACGGGGTGCGTATGGCGGGGCATGTACGGGGTGCGTATGGCGGGGCATGTACGGGGTGCGTATGGCGGGGCGTCTGTGGGATGCGTATGGCGCAAGAAGGTTGTATAGGAGTAGGCGGCACTGCCAGTTGTATGAACGCTAGCGAGTGAAGCCAAGCCCCTGGTCACAGCTACATGACGGCTGCCATGCGGAGGGCAGGGATAGTGAAGTATAGATAGGGAGTAATTCATTCTTTGCGCTCTAACTCTTGCTAGTCCAGTATGGGTCATGCCAGGATTGAGGAAACACAGACCTTGCGAAGGAAGTTGGTTTCATCAATTTATAACAACACACTGTTACATTAGAATCCATTGAGAAGTGTCAACTTTTCAGAAAATTGCCAACTTTTGTTGTTCTTCAATTGCTGTACAGTCAAAGTATTGTTTTTTTGCAGCATTTAAGTAGCTTACTTGAAGGTATTTAGGAGCCATGCATTTTATCCGAAGGCACACGTGATTTTCCAAAGGTTTACAACTTGAATTAAGGCATTTGGTCGCTTGTGATTGTTAATTAAAGTTTCAACCAGAGGCAAGTTGTGTGCATCCAGCTCAATGCACACAAAGACGATGGGCTTCCGTGCAATTGTGATAACAGTTTTCATTCGAGGTCCATGTAGCTACAGTATACTGTCCATGCAGCTACAGTATACTGCCTATGCAGCTACAGTACACTGCCCATGCAGCTACAGTATACTGTACACGCAGCTACAGTATACTGCCCATGCAGCTACAGTATAGTGTTCATGCTGCTACAGTATACTGTCCATGCAGTTACAGTATACTCTCCATGCAACTACAGTATACTCTCTATGCAGCTACAGTATACTGTCCATGCAGCTACAGTCTACTGTTCATGCTGCTACAGTATACTGTCCATGCAGCTACAGTATACTGTCCATGCAGCTACAGTATACTGTCCAAACAGCTACAGTATACTGTTCATGCTGCTACAGTATACTATCCATGAAGCTACAGTATACTTTCAATGCAGCTACAGTATACTGTCCATGCAGCTGCAGTATACTGTCCATGCAGTTACAGTATACTGTCCATGCAGTTACAGTATACTTTCCGTGCAGCTACAGTGTACTGTCCATGCAGCTACAGTATACTGTCCATGCAGCTACAGTATACTATCCATGCAGCTACAGTATACTGTTCATGCTGCTACAATATACTATCCATGCAGCTACAGTACTCTATATATTGCAGTTACAGTATACTGTATATGCAGCTACAATATACTGTCCATGCAGCTACAGTATACCTTCCGTGCAGCTACAGTATACTGTCCATGCAGCTACTACAGTATACTGTCCATGCAGCTACAGTATACTGTCCATGCTGCTACAGTATACTGCTACTGTAGCAGCATGTATACAGCTGCAGCTACAGTATACAGCAGCATGTATACAGCAGCTGCAGTATACAGCTACTGTAGCAGCATGCTACAGTATACTGTCCATGCAGCTACAGTATACTGTCCATGCAGCTACAGTATACTATCCATGCAGCTACAGTACACTGCCCATGCAGCTACAGTATACTGTCCATGCAGCTACAGTATACTGTCTATGCAGCTACAGTATACTGTCCGTGCAGCTACAGTATACAGTCCATACAACGGCAGTATACTGTCCATGCAGCTACAGTATACTGTCCATGCAGCTACAGTATACTGTCCATGCAGTTACAGTATACTGTCTATGCAGCTACAGTATACTGTCCATGCAGCTACAGTCTACTGTTCATGCTGCTACAGTATACTGTCCATGCAGCTACAGTATACTGTCCATGCAGCTACAGTATATTGTCCATGCAGCTACAGCATACTGTCCATGCAGCTACAGTATACTATCCATGCAGCAAGTATACTATATATTGCAGCTACAGTATACTGTATATTGCAGCTACAGTATACTGTGGCTGATTGGGTGGCTGCCCCCAATCCGAGTTGGTGATTGGATGGCTGCAGGTGTAAGTCACAGCTTTGGCTGAAGTCCACACGGTGGGATGTGCAAGTAGAAGTGCAGAAACTACCGCCGCCATGGGAACTGCTTTCCTATAGCACAACTTCCAATGACGTTAATACAATGTTATAAACTGTAATACATTTAACCTTTACAGTACTACACTATTTCAAGGAGAGAAGTTTATGAAGTGAGAGAGAGGATACGAAACGTCGTATGACTAACCCTTACAGGTGCTATCAATTATATTCCAACTAAGTTTGATTACCAATCATAAAGTCTCATCGAAGATTTCTGTCAGTATATAATTCATAATGATTTTGTTCGTTCATGTACTTCGTTTATGTAAGTTTGTAAAAGGTTTAAAACTTGATAAATTGCCATATTAACCAAACGTATTTATTTACAAAAAAAAATCAATGTATTTATTCAATTGCTGCTGAAAACTGAGATATGAAAATTGTTCTGGAAGTTTAAAGTTTCTCTGTCAGTGATACTTCCATTGAAACTTTAATTATAGGTATGCTACTATATTACTCTATGCTACTTTTTGCTACTGCATTACTCTACTTACCATATTAATATGCTACTCTATGCTACTGTATCAATCAGCTTACCATTTTTGTATGCTACTCTATTACCACATGCTGCTGTATTACTACTTACCAAATTAATATGCTACTATATTACTCTATGTTATTCTATGCTGCTGTATTACTCAGCTTACCATATTATGCTACTATTTTATCTATGCTACTATATTACTTTACTTACCATAATAATATGTCACTATTTCTCTATGGTATAACTTATTTCAGAAAAAAAAAACTACAAATGACGGTCGCAGAATTGCAGAAACTGGGTGTGGGGTGGCTTCTGCGGGTCGTGCTTTTGCTGCGTCTGGTCGTGGTGCTGCTCTGGCTGGTTGTGGAGGTGGTGTTCTGTATCAAAAGCCAGACTGCACAATTGGGCGCAGGGTTGAGAACCTTTTGTACATTTTCATTAGTGAATATTAGGAATCGAACCAACCCTGCCCCTTGAATACTGAGATCGGCAAATCTAGACCTCAGCGTGCGTTCGCAGAGCATATATGTCTAATGATAAACAAATATACAACACATGCTACTCTTTTGCCACATGCTGCTGTATTATTACTTACCAAATTAATATGCTACTATATCACTCTATGCTATTCTATGCTGCTGTATTACTCTACTTACCATATTATGCTATTATTTTATCTATGCTACTGTATTACTTTACTTACCATAATAGTGTGTCACTATTTCTCTATGGTATAACTTATTCTAGACAAAAAAATATAACTACAAATGTACATATTTTCTCACTGATCAGACAACGTGCGGACAAACTAACTCGACGTTGCTTATAAGGTTGACCATTTTTAATATTAACAAATCGGATGCCTTATTATTTATGGTATTTTTTGTTTAAATCCCGCAAGATGATACTTGTATTGACTTGAATTATATGTATACATGTCCAAATCATATTTTTCAATTAAACAAATCTTTATTTATAACATAAATGGTATATTTTAATTTTAATTACATGCATGAATTCATTATTGAAGCATTAAAAACATATAATATCTGCCCTTACATTGTTTTTTATGCTTTTGGTGTGCATCAACGAACATATGAATACCATTAAGCATCAATCACTATGAATCTGAAATAAAGCTTATCGATCGCCGGCAAAAACAAACTTGCTCAATCATTGATGGACCGTTTGAAAACGACTCCTAAACAGGTCCATTCATTTTATCTAGTCACGTCGGAACAAACATACTGTTCTAGGGGGAGCCTATTATGACTCCCGTTGAGGCTCTGGTGGAAATGAGGCTCATATCAAATCAAATCAAACCTACTGTTTGAGGTTTCTTCAACATTGGTATCTTGGCAGAAATTTTAAAAATTTGCCATGTAGGGCATAAGGAACACCAAACTCTTCTGCTAGAAATAGGAGTATATTAAAAGCTTGTCTGCTGCGCTGACTGCGTTGAATTTAGCTACTACTTAAGTCTGGCACAGGCCTGAAATGTTATATTTGGATTTCAAACTTCAAATTTCATACAGAACTCGCGAATGGTAATTTTTGACGAGTGAGGCCCCACTGGGCCTCTAGCAGCTTGCTATAGTAAAATGTGTTGGCGTGAAAATGAACTCCGTGAGATAAATTATAATTGGAAATCAGTGGATAACCCTGTGGAAATTCTGTCATGACTGTCGAACTTAGAATTAAGATTTGTTGGTAAGTGAAAACTCTGTTTCAATCTTTGAATTCATAATTAATAAGGTAATAAATTTATCTAGGCATGTCACTGGAATCTGAACAGACATCTCTGACAGTCTGATACGCGTTTCAAAAACGTTTATGGTTGGTCACGTTTTCTGCCGGCTACACAATCTACCCGGTTAGTAGTAACAGGGTTACGAATATGCCTTGAACCGTTTTATCGGCGGCGTATTGTTGGCCGACCGTACGGGTCGGAACCGGTTTTGGCTCGGGAGTCAGCTAACGGGCAGCGAGTGGCTAATGAGTGGCTTTCGGCCCCAGCTTTCAAATGTACTTGATGAGTTTTTGTGTTGATATGCTTTTATATTTATATAGTTTTTTAATGTTGTAGCAATTGAAAGGGATACGAATATGCCTTGAACCGTTTTATCGACGGTGTATGGTTGGCCGACCGCACGGGTCGAAACCGGGTGTGGACGGGATCGGAAGCGTGTTCATGTATATTTTTATTTATATAGTTTTTTCATGTCTGTATTATATATGTATTCATATTTTTTTATTTTAGATGGCTGTATTGGGGTATACTTGGTTCCATACTGTTGTTCATTATATATTTTTTCGGTTCTGGTAGGAATATGCTTATACCTCATTTTAGAGGTGGTTAGGGGGTAGGGGCCTCTTCATAAATATATAGATTTTTTATATGGATTGCTGTACGTATGCTTGCGCACTTAAAGTTTGTGCATTAAATATTTATTAATTGTTGGTAGGAATATGCTTCAACCTAATTTTTGGAAAGGGAGGGGGGGGGATAGGGGACCCCTAGGCAAAAGTTCATTGCGCTTCTGATTTTTTTTTTATCTGGCGAGGTTTGTTCGTATGTATTTTATCTTGTTATCAGTATTTCCGTGTTTTGATTTGGTATTTTTTATGTGTTTTTTACGTTAATATTAAATATTTATATCTGGTTGAGTGACCATATATTTTTGTGTAAATATTATACGTATGTTTGTATTGTTATCAAGTTGGGGTATAATTGACTCACTCGCCGGTTGGATTGGTGGATGCCTAGTGTTTTTTTTCTTTCTAAATTATGTATGTTTTCTTTTATATATTTATATTTGGTTGGATGACTTCATATTGTGCAGTGGGCTGTAGTCTGTACCTTGTGGTTTAGCTTGAATATTTTTTTCTGTCAAGGAGTGAGTTAGTGATGACTGCAAAGAAACTGAAATAGGTGCAAAAGAGTTTATTCAGGGGAACATGACCTACAGGATGAGCCTGCTGTGAGTAGAGGGAGAGCGTGGGTGGGGCTTGCCTCCCCGTGTCCGACAGCCCGGGAAGCAGAGTCGGCTGCTTCTGGTGCAGGTCGTGGCAATCCAACCAGGGTTGTAACCGACGGTTATACTGGTTGTTGTGCTTCTTGTGCTGGTTGTGACTCGTGGTGCTGCTGTTGACTGGTTGAAGTGCCGCTGCGAGCGGTCGCGGAATTGCTGGAACTGGGTGTGGGGTGGCTTCTGCGGGTCGTGATTTTGCTGCATCTGGTCGTGGTGCTGCTCTGGCTGGTTGTGGAGGTGGTGTTCTATATCAAAAGCCAGATTGCACAATTGGGCGCAGGGTTGAGAACCTTATGTACATTTTCATTAGTGAATATTAAGAATCGAACCAACCCTGCCCCTGGAATACTGAGATCGGAAAATCTAGACCTCAGCGTGCGTTCGCAGAGCAAATATGTCTAATGACAAACATATATACAGCAGAGAGCTAGAGTTGTGCACACAACGCACTCTGCACTGCAGAATTATATGTGTTTAAAGTTTGAAATGACCGCACTTAGACACAAACGTCTTTCACCAACCATGCGTCTTACACGTCCCGTTTTCGTAGGGAACTCGATTTTCTGAGAGAAAATGAACAACAATTATGAGCGCAGGCACTTTTCTCAAGGTTGCGTGAAGGTAAATGTAAGAATTTTTGGAAAGAAATTCGAGCACATAACCCTTAGAACGAATCACTTCCCCTCACTGTTGCAGGAGTTACGGGCATGGATGACATTGCAAAAGACTGGGGAGAGAACTTTCAGGAAATGCAAAATTTGTTGCAACTGATGTAAACAGAGAGGCGAGGCGGTACAAGGTGCCATTAGCAATATTCCAGTTGTAAACGAAACGATCTGTGTTGCCGAGGTTAAGGCCATTGTAAGAGGAATAAAAAATAACCAGGCAGTTGGTAATGATGATATTCCTGGAGAAGTGTATAAGCATACCTCTCACAGATTGATTACGGTGCTAGCTCTCTTCCTCTCTGGCTGCTTATGAACCACGCAGCTGCCCAGAGATGTGATGCATGTAATTGTTATTCCGCTTTTAAAATGTAAAACGAAGGACATGTCTGACATGAATAATTATCGTCCAATTGCTATTGCTACCTCAATTTCCAAAGTTCTGGAGCAGATCATTCTCGCAAGGCTGCAAACGTATTTGTTCGCAGCGGACAGTCAGTTTGGTTTCCAGAAGGGCCATGGTACAGAATTGGCGATATTTGTATTGAAACAATCTGTAGAATACTACGGAAATAGGGATTCTCCTGTCTTTATATGCTTTTGAGATGCCAAAAAAGCGTTCAATAGAGTTAATCACTGGAATTTGTTCAGGAAATTAATTGAGAGGAGAGCCCTTTCTCATATTGTAGAGTTGCTTGTGTTCTGGACAGAGAGTAGGATTTTTTTGTGCTGTGAGGAAGCTCAAATTCAGCTCCCTATCTTTGTTTCAATGGAATTAGACAGGTAAATTGTCACCATTGTTATATAATGTATAAACGGATGATCTGAAGTTCTTATTAGGCAGGGAAAACGTAGGATGTCATGTTGCCAATTGCTCTGTTGATAATCTAGGCTATGCCGATGATATGGGGTTAATAGCTCCAACTCTATCTGCACTGCAGAAACTTATAGATATTTGTAGTAATTTTGCTCGGCCCTGTGATATTGTGTATAACATCTCGAAAACTGTGTATAAGTTGGTCAGGCTAAAAGGTGCTAAGCGTTGTTTCGCGACTGATGTTAAATTAGATGGTGTCACACTGGATTTTGTGGACGAATTCAAGTATCTTGGACACATTGTTTTTGCCGATTGCACTGATGATAGGGATTCTGCTAGGCAGACCGAGCGATAAAATGCCGTTGGCAACATGCTAACACGGAAGTTCTCCTTTGCGCCTACGGAAGCAATTTTTTTTTTAAATCATATTGCTACCCAATGTACTGCAATGCGCTGTAGAGATTTCTGTCAATACAATATGAGAAAGCTGACAGTGAGCTATAAAGACACCTTTCGTCGACTGATGCAGTTCCCACGTTTTACGTCCGCGAGCAGAGTATTTGCATCGAACGCATCGGATCACAATAAAGTACTTTTTCGCAAAGCAGCACACAGCCTCATGACTAGAGTAATGGCTTATAACAATAAAATCCTCATTGCAATCTACAACGACGATGCGTTCGCTAGGTCGTCAATGTTAGGACGTTGGAGAGAAATACTGCACACACTAGACGGAAGATGATATGTGTCCGTCAGGAATAAAATTATTATATCTAATGTGCTTCCTGATTTGACGTTTCTGCCTTAGTAACGTGGCGGGTCATTCATATTTTTTGTACAATTAGTTTTGTATCAAATGTACTCATATGCCGTTAATGGTTTTTAACAAAGTGTATTTATTTATTTATTTATTTACAAAGCAGAGTGTAACGTCCAGATGTCACTCTTTCTTTTGATAGTTATGCAAATTATAATTAGCAATCATTGTCAGTTTTTATTAAAAATGATTATTTACTAACAATACCCTTCATGTATCTCCCGATCGTACGACTGATAATAGCCAATGTACACGTCGTTCAAATCCATGGGGCTTCTGGCTAAAACCGCAAGTGTTTCGTTCATTTTCACGCTTTCGTTGTTTAACGGATCGACGTGAGGACAACTTTTCAAGATTGGTCTCGAGACACGTTTGACAGACGAGCTTTTGAGGACAGTCTGAGGCATGTTTGGTTCCCCTAAAATATAGCAAAAAATTACCTTAAATCTAACATGAGGCTCAGATAATGTCGTATTACAAATCAACAATTGGTTCCAAGCATTATTAATAATTGAAAGTTCAATGATGATTGTTTCACAACTTTTTGCAAATAGTATGCAACGGATATAGTTAAAAAAAAAAAACTAAGAGGTTTGTTTTCATCAATCACCTCCGCCACAAAAAGACTTAATTCACGAACGTAGGGCGTTCGTTCAAAATACTCAAGATCTTCAAGACTTTGAACATCGTGTGCACAGGCTATTCCGTTAACAAGTAATTTCGCCTTTCCGCTCCACTAGCTGTCACATGAACGGTCCGACAAACTTGTTTACCGAACGTGTGTGACGTCGGTGTTTGTTTTCATCTACTACTAATATGCAAGTGTAGAGGTCCCTAGTTCACCCTTCATTAATCCTAATACCACTATACACATTACATGTGCATCACAAGCACATATTGCTATTGGGCAATCAACTCTTTTGATCTCAGTGTTCGCATCTCTCTGTATGCTACAACACATTACATCAAGCTAATATATTGCAGTGCCACAAATATTTATTCAGTGAATAAATACGCGAACATTAATGCACAAAAACGCCATTGAACATACATAATCAAAAAATGAATTTTTAGAAATTATTCTTGAGACTCCTGTCGATAACATCTGTTTGTTTTGGGAACATTTTCTGGAAGTCAAAATCCTCGGACTGGCAGCTTGTTTGCGTGTCTCCCGAATTGTTTTGTAATTTGTTGCGTATAGACTATAGAACACCTCATGAAGCAATGAACCAGATCACAAGACGTCGGCCAACAGTCCATGATGGATGTTAAATACCTAAAATCTTAGAAAGTGATCCTATAGTGTGAATAACAAGTAAATTTAATTCCTAGTTAGGTAGGTCAGGAGCAGGGTATACTAACACCACAGGGTAAAACGGATAATTTAATACGTGACGTCAGAATCACGTGGTCTGATGTCATGACCCCGCCCTGCCTACTCGTGACGTCATTGGAGCAATTCAGCGAATATTGGCATATCCAGGCTAGTCATTTTAGGCTCGAAATTTTGGGGTATTCAAGTAGTTTATTTATATTCTATATATTTACACAAGCCATCATCTTGAAGAACAGATCTCCAATATTGTATATTGGTCACAATTGTTGAGCAAACCCTAACCAATTGTTTAGAACACAGCAGTTTATTAACGTATGAAAACGGTTTTTCTCAGATGACTGAAACTTTGTTTACTTTTCGTGTGTGTTTCTTGGGTAAATACTTTGATGTTTTACTTTTTGTACAATGGACAGTGTAGATAATTTTAAATCTGTGGAGATCAGAGTTTTTTTTTGACGAAATCCAGTATAATTTCATCTAGCAATTATCGAATTTTAGGACTCCAATATTCTTTTATCTTCGTTTATATCTAGAAGCAAGGCGTTTTTATGCTTTTTCAAATAAATTCTCATAAAAATGAGCCGAACACATTTGCGCTTTGTTCAAATTAAAGGCATCCTAGAGGTCTGTAGCCAGCAGCCATCGCATGGTGTTAGATTTAGGAAACCAATCTTTTTATTTTGAGAGTCAACCTCAGTTCTTACAACCGTGCCCTGCACAGCATATCATAATAAAACTAGTCGCTTTCTAGAGTTTAGGTCACAAATGGAGGACGGATCACCAAATGGCTGTTTTGGCACCAGTGACACCAAACAAGCGATCACGCGGAGGCTGCCATAGGTCAAAATCGTTGTAATAAAACTAGCAGCATAATTAGCAGGAAGTGATAATTTATCCGGTTTACCCTGTAGTGTTAGTGTACCCTGGTCAGGAGACCCATGTTGATACTATCAACATGGGACCTCTATCATATTTTGTTATACTTTGCAGAGAATTCATCTGAAACACGCCATATAGCTACATGGCATTGCCCTAAATATCTCGGTGAAACACTAACAAAGTTCATTCATTTATATCAAGGCTCTTTCCTGAAAAGTTAAGGATACCAAATAATCCGTAATTCATAGGAGCGCGAGGTAAGACAAGTGTATTGTAAATAGTGATACTTTCATATCCGGTATATACGTCAGACTGTACCCATATACATGTGCTGGCATGCTGGCATTCAATTCATGTTGAGTAACAGCTAGGAACATCAAACCTACACATTTGTATAATTTATAGCTCTCCCAAATATCTGAAAATATATTGTTCCAAATTTGGTGGAGCCCCCATTGCTGCTATAGCATATGGATGCAAGTGCAAGTGTAAATATACTATTAATAGCTTTTCCTTGCATATTCAGAATTCATAACCTCGGATAATAGTGGTATAATCCATCTATATTTTTCACATTATCGGTTAGTGTAGCTATATTTCGGCGAATCCTAATTGATTGCACAACTCATGATTCTCTGATGATAAGAATATCAGAGTATTTTTATATTGCATATGTTTTTTGACCTCAAGTCCGTAATTAATGATTATTAAATAAGTCAAAAGGATGTGTATTTAAATTTCATGGTTCATGTGTACACTCATTCTGTCTGCCTGTAAAAAAGGCATGCAGAATTAGGTGTAATTGTCTCCCATGTGACATATTTTGTTTACGTTTATTTATATTTCTACGCAACCTTATCTCGTTATCAATACAAATCGCTTTTTGTCAGTATAAGCAGATATTTATTTTAAAAATTATTGGTGATTAATCACTGAATAATGGTGTAACAGCTTCTCGACTATATAGCTCTAAATCACCTTTTAACCTTCCATGTGTTCTTTGCTATCCATTCGTGCAACACCCACACGATTATCCACAGAATAAGGTCACGGCGTCCCCTCTCATGGCGGAGCCCTAAAAATGAGAAACAAGTCCGGAGCTCTGTGAAACCCTTCAACAAGAAACCCTCGAAGCCGTCCACTTCACTGATACTTAACTTTGATTTAAAGATATGACGCCCTTCAGTCACACCGCCAACAGAAGCAAATGCGATTACCCCCCTTGCTATAGTGGGCCATGCAAAAAATGCGCATGTGCGATGAATAACAGGGACTGCATATCAAGCAAAAGCGAAAAATGCACCAATACCAGAAAGCCTAAAAACACAGGACTGCCGTAATGCCAGACACCCCGGCGGCCAATGACCATCCCAAAAAAATGTGATAGCGGGAAGTCTATTATTTCCCACAGGGTAGCTCATCTGGTGGTAGATACTCACCCAACGATGTCGAACTCTCGATCTGTCACCTTCTGTCCTTCTGAAACTGGGGCCATAACCCTCACTTTTTTGTCCGATACAGAGCCTCTAATCTCTATAGGTCGTCTGGCGGCAGATACTCAGCCAACACTGCAGAACTCTCCGTCTATCACCCCTCATCCCTCTGAAACTGGTTCCAAAACTTCCCCACCCCCATCCGTCCAATACAGAGCCTCCAATCGTCGCCTCGACTGAAAAATCTTCACTAACCAAGCCGGCATACAATGTACCATACTGTATCAACACCTTGGCAACATAGAACTATAAGACCCCTAAGACAATACTTATTGGTGATATCCTAGTGACAAATGTGCTCAAGTCCGACCTTTGAAAAGATGCTCTTTTCTTAGAATTCATATGATTATAGTTCTTTGTCTAATCATTGAGAGCTCACATTCTTTCAAAAATTACAATATTGTACTCACGGACCAGGCTGGAAGGTAAGAACTAGTAAGCATTACCACCCTGATATTAGCTAAAATCTAAATGCTATGATGTACATGACTGAACCCCTCAATTTGAAAACAATAGAACAGAGGCACTGCTTTATGAGTCCATGTCACTCCCTGAAGCTCAGAGCCATTCCAACAGGCAAACTAAGAGACGAATCCACTGGCCCCCCGACGAGTAGTTATTTCACCCGGAAAATGCACGTCAAAATAAAAATTGGTTTTCTAGTGAGAGACCAGTTGGCAAAACCAGTTTAGTTGAAAAGGTAAACTTGGTTTGTATGGGCTCGCGAAGTTGAGTTCTGCACTGCTCTCCCTCACAGCAATTAACATGAAATTCCCATCCTGTATATAATGTATTGTCTGTTAAGATGAAGGTATTATACTTTAGACCATTGCATTAACTTCCATTGGAAATGTGTCGTAGATGCAGTTTCCCTCTGGCGGCGGGAATCCCTCCGCACATCAACTTGCCAGCAAGCAGTGCGGAACTCCAA
>SDVV010009078.1:0-16882 GCA_016164225.1 Gammarus roeselii
ATATAGAAATATTATCCATACATAAAATATATAACGATATATATACTCACAACGTAGCAAGCGTGCCACAAAAACAAATTTATAAGACATGGAACAGGCGAGAGCAAACTCACCTAAAATTTCCAAGAGCGCATCCAATTTTCTGCCTAGGGGGGTTTCTCTATCGCACCAATCCCCCCTCCAGAAAACTTGCTATAACACTAATCCTACCAGAACCGAATAAATATATATAACGAGCAACAGTTAGTGACGAATTATACTCCACTACAACCATCTAAAGAAGAAAAAGCATATATATATAAATACAATGAATATCAAAATACAGTACAAATTAAAATGTTCAAAACATAAACCTTGCCAATCAAGGGCGCAAGCCTGCTCTCATCCCGCCGTTGCTCCTTCCGTTCCCCTTCCTGTCTCCCCCCCTCCCCCCTTCCCCTTCCATCTCCCCCGTCCGTAAGCTGACTTGGGGCACCAAACCAGTTCCGGAACCCCCGTACGCTCGGTGAGTCAAGATGCATGCATCGCGTCCTACCCCGGTGAAATGTGAAATGTTATGTGCAAATTCCCGTAGACCGGACAAAATCCGTCGTTTGCGGCCACCAAAATGACTCTAGAATGCCGTTCTTGCAGCGTTATTAACTACTACTCTTCGCTTGGGCCCTGTTATCCCGACGCTCAGTTCGCGAAGTGCGTTGCCACCGATGACGAGCTCGTAGACTTTGTGTAACAGTCGTTGCGCGTCCCATTGTCGGCGTCTGTTTGGAAGTCAGGATAGATGACATCCACTAACTTGTGGCGATCTCACACGTTATTCACCCTCCTAAAAACGTCCAGTAGATTCGTCAAACAGCTTCTCATGCGGGGAAAGCCGATCTGAGTGTTGTGAATCAGACTGTGGTCTTCAAGGTAAACTAGGAGATGATCTCTTATCAATCTCTCAATATTTTTGCACACGGTTGACGTCAAAGTGAATGGTCGATATTTGCTGGGCGATTCTCCACTCCTTTTTCTTGAAGATTGTCGAAATATTAGCAACTCTCAAATCTTCAGGGACCATGCAACTCGTCGTAGAAAATTTGATAAAAAGAGTCTGGGAACCCGCCAGTTGTTCTTGAGTTTCCTTAAAAACTCTTGGGAATGTCCATCGGGACTAATCGACTTGTAGTATCTCGTTCGTTGCCGAGTCCTTCAACTGTGAACAATGAACAAAATAAGCTGTTCAGGACACTGATCATTTCCTCACGTGACGTCCTGAGGACTCCATCAACGTCCATTGGTGGGCTAATCGAGTCCCCAGCAATTCATCGCTCATTTACGTAGAAAAAAAATACATTGGGTTCTCTCTGGCGATATCCGTCATGGTTTTTGATCGCCATACCAGGCGCGAAATTATTTCATAGCTAACATCAGATCAGCACCCTCATGAACAAAACCGTCATATCAGCCAAAAGTTGTTCCACTAACCGCACTAGGGTACTAGTATTTAACAGCGAACTTGCGTATCGTTCCTTAGTCAGAGCAGCTACTTTCAAACCTGCTAACTGTTATATTAGCAGCAAAATGTTCCACCAACCGAACTAAAGTACAATTTTACTGATTATCTCTTTAATAAAAGCTTTCCTACCATAACTAACCTGACTTAGTTGTGCGTGTTTCTAACCCGCTGACAAAGTTACATCATTCTTCTATCCAGTTCCAGATCTAAGAAATTCTCTTCGGCTATTTTCTCGACCTGAACTGATCCCATCACTGATATTAGAGTCGAGAAGGGCTCTCGCTGCCATTGCAATGCGGCTTGGAAGCGACCGAGATCCTAAAATGATCCTGGCATTTGACACTTATTTCAAATATTATTTTTGATTGGTAAAACCTTTTTATTTTCTGAAATTGGTCAGATTCAGGTAAAAAGTTTATCAGACACTGTAGCGGTTAACTCACTTTAATCGGAACAGGAATAAAAAAAGATTTTCTATTGTTAGTGATGTTGAAGTTAAACTGTGCAAATGATTATCGTAGAGCTGCAAACACATCAACAAATAAATATATTCTTCTGAGTGCAATTGATATCCTCATCATAAATCTATACTTGGGTGATTTAACCATGAATATACTTCAGTATCATAGGTCGAATCCAGTAGCTGAACTTCTGTAACATATTTTTTCCCACATGAATTACAATTTTTAATTTTGAACCTAAGCGTTCACGTGCTGCATCTGCTACTCTAATACAGTAAATAACAACAGTTTTTCATCGATGTTAACTGCTTCACTCGAGCCGCTGTGATGACTCCCGATTCATCCGACTAGTACTCTATTATTTTCATTAACTGGATTTTCCAGATTTCCACAAATTGACGATTATTACCTACGGCAGGAATACGAACTAAAATATTAATTTTTCTAGTGAGGACTGAAATTTTACAATGTCAATGACATGATATCAACGGTATAAATTCCAATGACGCTTTCTAACGTTTCTATGATGAACTCGCTATAATCAGGCTAACAAATCCTAGATGACACCAGGTGCCTATTCCTATCTAACAAAAAATATGACATAGTACCAAAAGTTCAACAGAAATCCCACACCCATGGAATTGAATATACACTAGACAAATTCGTTCTGAAAAGGGACTTCTTTTGCTCGTGAAAATTATTTTACATATTAAATTGCGACCTCTCAACAAAATTGAAAAAATCCTGCAATATCATCAGTCCTCCCTCGTTAATGAACTCTGAGTAACTTTGATTAAACTATTATCGATGATGAGTTCATCACTGACCATTAAACGCAATTGCGTTCAATACTTTCCTTCGATCGGAGTCTTGGTATCCTAAGAGAATCTATTACTTCCAACATTTTTCCTTTTGGCTATAATTTACAAAAGACAATACATTTGATGCCAGTTTTCAGCTCTACGCACCAGTACGAAGTAAATCAAATATTAAATTGTTTAAAAAATATTAGCAATACTGGCTGGGATAACTTCCCGACCAGTGTTATCAAAGTGACAATGAAGGGTTATTGTGGCTCCCTTCGCCCAACGCAGCAGTGAATCGCCCAGCCATTTTTCTTTCCAGATGGACTCGACAAATACAGACGCAAAGCTAATTTCTCAGGAAAGGGGGTGGTCGACAACACGTCGGGGTTCACACCCTTCTCCGGCACTCACACACTTACCAAACTCAGCTCTTTATCTCTGAAGGGTCTGGCCGGGACCACACTGCAAATACTTTGGGTTAAATGTGAGATCCGATATCAGTGTCTGCTGAGTTATAATTGCCCCACCCACCTCCAAACCGTTTCCCTACGAGATGGCAAGGGCGGGAAAGCCCATCAGACCTGCTCCAAAATTCATGAATTCAATTCCCTCTTCTCACGCCTCAACTCGCTTTCTCACTACATCCACACTAATGTCTCTCCTTCCATCCACCCAAACATCGGTTTTCCTCTAGACCTACGTCAGCTCACCTCCTCTTTCATCACACGGTTCATCAATTTCACATCATCCTTAATCATCATGGTCCATGTGCACTCACCATGTGCCCGTATGCACTTTCCAAATGTAGGTACGTTTATAATATCATTAAATGTAATTTTGACATGAAAAGTCTCCCAATATCTGTCGTGCCTATCATAGGCACAGTTGAGGAAAAAACATCTTGACACATTGCTTCCCAAAATAAATACTGCTTTTCTAAAACTTTTCGCAGAAGATATCAATGTATTCGATGAGGGGGGATGTCACAGCATTATGGAATTGACTTATGACAGATAATTAAAAAAGATATATTTTCATAAAATAGAACTGCCAATGAATTGGAATAAATATACCAAAACATGTATGTTCATCATATGGCTACCGCAAGGGTCGATCAATGGACCTTTACACTTCCTTATCTACATGAATGGCATTGTGAAAGATTCTGAAGGGGTGTGTTTTGTCCTCTTTGCAGATGATACTACACTCTACTTGACCGGTAACAATGGTAATGATTGTATAATTATTCTGAACAATCCGTTTGTTCACATTTTCAGTCGGTTCGCACCTAACAAAGCGACGTTAAATGGCAACGAGAGACAAGTGCTAATTTAACAAAAACAGAGTACCTCGAAGGAAAAATCCACAAATGATAACATCCATTTTGTCGTAGGGGAATGATCAAAATCGCGGGGCACCAATTCAATAACTTCAACTAAAACCTCTCTTGTACATCACCCGTATGCATAAATATTAAGGCCTGTACCGCCATGTCAACAGGATGCCATAAGAACACTTCCCGATGATAGCGCACGTAACTACAACTTTCCTATCTTTTGCCAATGGAATTTAATCACTCTATGTCACAAAATAATATGCTCCAGAGCACGGTTCGTTTGCAAAGCTATGGATAGCGGATTTTTTTTCTCATTTTGATTTAATTCAATATATTCTGTTCGTAATAATTTTTGTAATACGTTTTCCCTTCTTTTTGTTCATATGTACACATTTTCTGCTATCTAGTAAAGAAGGAACATCTGTCAAACTGGAACACGCGTTCGAAACTTGTGAAAGGTATATTAGTTCCTCCCCTTACGTGCCCCTTACTTGCCCTCCCCTTACGTGCCCACAATCATCAGACCTAATCGTGATGTTTCATCCAATTGTATCTAATCCAACGACTACGAATAATTTCATAATAATAAATTATTTGAAAATTTAGAAACTTGAGTTGATGTAATATACAATACTTTTTTCGGCATCATCCATAAACAACTTTTTTTGAACAGCAAGTGCAAAAAGAAAATTGTGAAGCGCAACTAAGGTGAGTTGCGTATACCAACTTTTCAGGTGACCGATGATTCAATGGGACATTTTTGTTTGTCTTGAACTATTGCACAATTTGAGAATGTCATATAAAAATGTCCACTGTTTGGTAGGATGAAAATGTTTATTCAAACTCTACCCTTTTCATGAGTTAATCTTATGAATAAATCAGTAGCAGACGTTGTCGTTAGAACACCTCATGCGGACGAAAGATTGCTACGTATCATCTTCGAATTGTAATATTTCTACAACTTTATATATTTTTCATTATACATTCTTCTGTTCAAAGAATGTGTAGCTTTTGTTCATTTTTCTACGTGGGTAAGGGCTTATGCAAAGGGAAGGGGCCGACTGAACCTACCACATGGCCAGCGGGTGGCTGAAGGAGAAAAGAGCGACGACGACCCACCGCGAGGTCCCGAGTATAGTTATACAGACGCAGTAGAGCGGCTTTGTAACGTCGTTTCTGCCCCTCTTCAACGGAAGTCGAAATCTTTGTACGTCGTCTACAAAATTTTGTCACATTATTCAAATAAATGTAAATGGTTAGTTTTTGTTAGTTTAACATCATTGATAATATTGCTACAGATGTTTGCGATGAATGAAAAATTTCATGTTACCCTTAATAAAGAAGGTATTAGTGGGTAATAAAGCTGGAACAATCCATTGCCTAGTGCAAGGGGAGTAGGATGAACACTGTAAAACATTTGTCCGGATTTCGCGGGAAAGAATTGTTAGAGAGGGATTGGGCGCTTATCCAGCCCTAAAATAGCGGCATTGCTTGTAAAGCTTTCAGAAGAATAGTATTTATATTCTACTTTTGCTATCACTGATGAGCGGAATGGAATGTGTCTCGACGAAACAGATGTGCAATTGTTCAAAAATATGAACACATTTGATCCGATTTGTAATGCAGCAGGCCACAACATCGGTACTAATAGGAAAAGTCTAGCACAGAAATCAGGCGAAGCTGGCCAGAACCTGGTTCAAGCTGGGTATAGGGCATAGCTGCCACTGATGATGGAACAATAACAATAATCCCGCTGGTACCATCGGCTTCAAGGTTTTGGCATAGTTAGACGATGTCAAGTGGTTGGCATTGTTGAAGAAGTATTAGCAGTCTATAGAGTTAGGTACGGGTGTGTCGTCATACACACAATGTCAAATTAGCTGTTAAATGATTCTATTGAGGTCATTACATTTCCAAGTTACAAAATATTGCTCACGGAGAAACAAGTGAGTATTTTTCTCATTCCCAAGAAAGATTTAACTCATATGGTCTTTTCTATTAGAACTCTCATATTTGAATGGCTTTTCTGTTGCATCCCAGGGAATTGACTCAATGTCAGTAATGTATAATTATGATTCGAAATTCAAATGGTAATCTCGAGGCTAGTTACATTAAGGTGGTACATAGACAATATGTTGAAAGGCATAGAGCTGGAGGTAGTGCCATGGCCATACCATCCAGAAGGGCAATTTGAAGTTGAATAGAAGACCGAATATAGATAATGAAGACTTATGTAGAGTTGGAAATTCATACGATTGAAAAGTGTCAAGTCGGTTGAAACTGGGTAGAGTTAGTGTCAAGTGGCAACTGCAGTCCCGTGGTAGAGACTATCAGAGATTTGCAGTCCTGGTTTGCTAAGCAAATACACACATACATCCTTTTTTGTTGATAGTTACGGAAACGATCAGAACGAACATGTTATATGGATTGAAAAAGTTATGAAACTGATCTGGGCTCTGATATTTTGAGTTTTGCGACACCGTAAACCATTGCAGGCGACTATTTCATGACAAATGAAAAGGGTGTTATTGACTGTTTGATTAGTTCTCTTCTGGAGAGCTTCCTGAACAACTAATCGACGAATTTCGGACTGCACCGATCCACGCCATTAAGCATTTATGATGTTTCTTGACATTCTGACTTTGCAGCGTGCAATTGAAGCTGGATTCTCATTAGGAAGGTACACACACTAATTACTGATGACCCCATAATATTCGTCTTGATTAGCGAATCTATTTAAATAGCACAGACAAAAAATAACATATATACTCATCAACGTCTCCTCAATCTATCAAAAGTCTGATACTGCCGGTGACTCTTTGCTTCCATAAAGTACATTACATCAAATTAACTTATATATTTAAATAGGTTGTTGTATACTTCTTGCGAGTTCACACATAAAATTAGTCCGTTCAATTAGGAATCAACAAGAAAATAAACTCTGTCAACCATTAATAAATGCATACACACAATAAATGCATACACAAAGCTCATAATTTAATCAAAATACGCACATTATCTGTTGCCAGCTGAATGCAAGGAAAACCATCGTTAGAGACTCATTCATATATCTCAGACACCAAACACCGAAGATCAACATGCAAACTCAAAAAAAGGGAATTGCGTCCGGCTACATTGAGCGGTCTTGATGTCCCACCATTTTGCGTCTACCCTAGGGTTTAATAAACATACCAGAAATGGTATTTATTCATTGAATGAAATGGTCATTGATCTCCCCGTCTCTACCAGGCGATATTACGCTGAAATAAAAATGTTTCATAACTCAATCTTTCATTCGGGTTTCGAGTGTACAATTTCGCGAACTCTGGGCCACAAAATACACTTCATTATTCAAACTTTTCCTCTTCAAGATGGATTTTCAGGGTTTTCTCGGCGAGCAGCTTCAGTATCTCGGCGAGCGGTTCAGGGTCTCGGCGGGCGGCTTCAGTGGCCTTCATAATTTCATTGCAGAGAATATTCCCACACAATGATTTCGGTACGAGTCAGTCTTTTTTGAATTTTGTATGAAGGCTTTTTAGGGATTAAAACTTATTTAACTGGTCAAAATGATGCCAACTAGTATAAACACATTTCAACCCACTTGTTTATGAGACATCATTGTATTCTTGAAACATTCTGCAAACTGCACTGTCACCATGCCGGTGACGGGCAGCGTCGCCGACAAGGTGTTGCTTGCACTAAATCTTTCGCAAATACGAAACAAGCGATCACGGCAGAAAACGTGAACCGTTAAACAATGCACGAATGATACACATCACCTCATCTGTATCACCGATGCCCAAACTGAACGCAACGGACAACAACAAGTGGTATGCGCGGCATGTGCGGGCAATGAATCACATTCAAACACGCCTACGTGTGCTGGTCTTTAGCGATGGTGACACGAATGGTAAAATATTCGGACGAGGTATCGCCTATTTGACATCGGTGTCCAGTCTGTATTCATGGGCCGAAAGCAAGCCCACCATCGTTCGCACAAGGCCGACGATAAGAACTCAATCAGCTGTAAGTCAATGTCTGTAAATTTAATGGGTTTGTTTCTTCTGGTTGAGCGATCCGTGAGAGCACCTCTTGTGCTGGAAGACAGAACATTTGCTAATCGATTTATATAGAAACGAAACCTGAACAGATACTTTAATTGTGTCATGAACATGATATTGACCACTCATTAAGTCACTAGAAATATTGCAGACTAATGATACTTCGTCCGAACGATTTTGAAACGAATATTCTGCCCTTCAATTGACGTTATCCACTCGTGCTTGAAAGACCCTGTAATAACGAGTCCTGCCCTATTATGCCAGGCAACAATTGTCTCTTATGTTACAGCATTTCTTAAAGCACAGGCTGTAAGAACCTGTGTTGCGATGCGTGTTGCCTGAATCCGTAAGTGTTGGATACATGTGACGAGTGTGGCTAGAGGCGATGATCGGTTGCCGGTCAACCGTCCTATGCGACCCCAATATGACGCTGTCGGCGCTCCTCTTTTTGGAGTAAAGAATACGATCGAGGCACTCTGAACAACATTATATATGTTTCTCGAATCATTTGGGACGTTCTATGTGTTCATCGAGACTATCGTTTATATTTTATAGAATGAATCAGATGAAGTACGTTAAAAATAAATTGATTTTGCTTCACTGCGAATTATAGATTTTTTTTTAGTATTATCATAGAATTATTTTATAAATGAGGCACGATGGAGTTATAAAAACATGAACTGTTTTTTTCCTCATGTTTCATCTAAATGTACATTTCTGATAATAGAAATTGAAAAGTTCATCACGTAGAGGAAGTCGAGATTTTTGTGACAGATTCATCATAATCATCTTCAGGTGTTTACGAGAAAATCGACAGTATATTTTGATACCAAATTGATTCCTGAACCCTGCATGAAAAAGTGTCAAAACCGTAACATTGACTGAGAGCAACGTCTAATGATCTACATTGTTATTGTCAGGTGGTCAGTTGGCCTCTGACAGGCTGCATTTCATGCTTGGAAACCACATCCATATAAAAGAAAACGCGTTGATAGATCTCTTGAAATATATTTTTAATTTTGTGTTACAGTCTACTTAAAGGTTACTCCCCACGCAGTCAGTGGAGCGTTTGTGCTATCGTGCTCACTTTGTCATCAAGTAGCAGTAGTAGTAGTTGCATTTGTGTTCCACCGGAGCCTCAACGCAAAGTCATTGCAAGCTCCCCGGTAGGGCGTGAAGATCCGTGAGTCTGTTGGGTTGAACGTGCGCGCGGTTCGAATTCAAATTTCAATTTGGAAAATCAGCTTGGGTGGTGCGTTCAGGAACGGAGAAGATTCAGACACGAGGAGTTGAGTAATTTCAAACAGTTATATAGTCCAGTATTTTTTCCAACTCATTTTTTTCCTGTAGGCTGTTTCTGTGAGCGGGCGTTGCAGGTTGCAAGGGGGGCTTATGAAGGCTCGTCAGGCTACTGCGTGTGCATTACAGTCCATAAGTAAGTGTTTCACACTGATTACCACTTGGTGACAATAAAGTCATGGTGGCGCATCCGGTCCCATGTCTACTTCCATTTGATGGTTGTGAGTTATCCACGTGTGTCCCGGGCACAAACAGTTAATGAACACTTGGTCTCTTATATTGGAAAACTTGGTGTTCCATTCTCCTACGGACGGTTCAACTGAATGCATTTTTGTCCTTTCTGTTGCCACGAGTCGTTACATCGAAATGCTATACGCGAATTGATGATTGGAAACCAGTCTCGGGAATGTATAGCAATAAATTGTTCTTCCGGAAAGAGGCCTGTTTAGCAAGGTAATCTGCGCGCTCGTTGCCTCTTATTACTACGTGCCCAGGGATCCTGTAGAATTTAATTGCTTGAGCAGTTCCGAACATTGTGAACAGGTCGTACTGCATTTTACGAAGTGCGGAGTGTTCATAGTGCAGATTCTTCAGCTGAGTGAGAGCACTCATACTGTCCGAAAATACGACGTATTAAGGGAGGTGGTCAGTTTTGACAATACAGATGGCTAGTTCGAGTGCGTCCAGCTCTGCAGAGAATACAGAGGCCTCTCGGGGGTAGGGTTGCCCTACGTGTGGTCTCCCCGCACACGGCGGCGGCTCCCACTCCGTCCGCCGTTTTGGAGCTGTCGGTGTACATATGGCGGTGCTCCGAGTATTGCTCCTCAAGCAGTCTTGAAAAGTCTGGGCAGTACGTTTATTTTGGAGTAGGAGTAGATTTTTAGGGTACACTTGCAATTCTAGGTTGACCAGCGGTGGGTTGATCATCCACGTTGGTGTATTCATATGACAAATTCGATTGGAGAATGAAGGCTTGATAGCCATGCGATTGATGTTGAACGAGGTTAGTAGGTTGTCCACACGTATTGAAAAAGTTGGGTATATATTCTTCTTTGCCGCAAATAGGCGTTTTTCGGAGATGTTAGTGACATTGCCCAGTGCTTGGTTGTTGATAAGGCTTCTAGATTTGAAATAGTATTGTAGCGAGAGTTTATCTCGCCGAAGCGGTAGTGGAAGCTCGTTAACTGGCACGGTGAGGGACGCGATGGGAGTGTAGCGGGACGCGCCGGTTGTGATACGCAAAGCATTGTTGACGATGATCGAAAGTGGATCGAGAGTGGTTTTGGCGGCTGATCCGTAAACAACGGCTCCGTAGTCAATGCGCGAGCGTATTATTGCTCTAAACAACATCATGCCGGTGTCCATGACGGCACCGAATTTCAGCGATGTTACCGATAGTATAGGTCCTGTTGCCCGTTTACAGCGAGTCACCAGGGCTGCAATGTGAGGTCGCCATGCGAGTTTATGGTGCCACACGAAGCCCAGGAACTTTATTGATTCTTCGTATACTAGAAGTGTGTTATGCAGCATTAAGTCTGGTTTCAGATGTAAGCCGGGTACAAGGGTAAAGGGCATGCTTTTAGTTTTAGAAGGCGAGAATCGGAATCCGTTTAAGGACGTCCTGGGTCCGATTAGGTTTAGACATTTTCAAAGTTCATGTTGGATCGTTAGAAGGCTTGGGTGCCTGCTGCTTATTTGTAGATCGTCCACGTATAGTGATGAGGTGAGTCTTCCATCACGCGGAAGAATGTAGAACGCTGGTCTATTTGAGGATAAAAAGAGTGACGCTGAGGATGCTTCCCTAGGGGACTCCATTTCTTGAGGATACGATGGTGACAGGGTGTTGCCGTCCTTGACCCCGAAAGTATGATTTACAGAAATTTATGGATAAAACGTGGTAGGTGTTCTCTCAGGCTTTTGCGGTTGAGATCTTTCATGATTCCGTATTTTCAAGTAGTGTCGAATACTTTTTCCACGTCGAAGAATATCGAAACCACATGCTCCCCTCGGACAAAAACTTGTCTAATGTCAGATTCCAGTCATACAAGGTGGTCCGTCGTCAAGCGGCGCTTGCAGCCGCAGCACTGGTTGTTGTTTAGACCTGCGTTCATCTCATGGTAGTCTACAAGACATGAGGTAATCATTCTTCCTATAGTCTTACAGAGGACGCTGGTAAGAGCGATGGGGCGGTAGTTACGTGGGTCAACGTGAAATTCCCCAGGTTTGGGAATGGGGATACTTGCAGATTCTCGTCATGGATCCGGGAAAAATGAGTTTGAATACATTGCGTTGAACACTTTTAGTAAGTGCTCACGGGCGCCATCGGGGAGATTCTTGATCATGTTGATGTGCACACGGTCCTGCCCGGGTGAGGTTTCACGTGTATGGTCTATAGCGCACTGTAGTTCGTGGAGAGAGAAAGGTTTGTTGTAGTCCGCTTCGTTTCCAGAAATAAAGTCAAGATACTCACTTTCTCTCAAGTCCTTTTCCCGTTGGAACGCAGCCCTGTAGTTTGTTGATTGCGATATCTGGCTAAAAGTGTGAGCTAGTTTGTTTGCAGTTTCCGCGGGGGGAAAATAAGTGCTACCTTCGTCTGAAAGAATGTGTATAGGTCGCTCGGGTTTTCCCTGGACACGTCGTTTTTCTTTCCTCCACCTGAGAGAGGGGGGGTGTTTTGGTTAATAGTGTTGACTAACTGAGCCCAGCTTTCTCGTTTCTTCTCCACTTGAAGTTTTCGATAAGCAGCAGTTGCTCTTTTCCACGTTATTCGGTTCCAGGGGGACCGTGCACGTTGGTAGGCATTGTATAGCCTTTCACGCTTGTCTCTTTCTTTTTGCACCTCCCGGCACAACCATGGTTTCGAAAAAAAAGTTGAAGGTGCATTTTGGGGAATGCTTGTCTCGGCTGCAGCTTGAAACTTTTCGTGTAGTTGGAGGACGAGGTCGTATTTCGAAATGTTTTCGGGGATGCCATCCATATCGCTCGACGCGATGTGTGACGAGGATTCCTCCCAGCTGGCTTTCCGGTAGTTGAATCGAAGCTCTTGTGGGTAGTAGTAGTAGTTTCTTCCATGTTCCACCGGAGTCCCAACGCGTAGTTAATGCAGACTTTCCCGTAGGGCGGTCAGCTCTTGTGGGGCATGGTTTCTTGGTTGGGTGATGAAAAGCGAAATGATGACTGGGTTATGGTCGCTGTCGTGTGTTGAAGGCAGAGCTCCCCAAACGAGTTGGGGTGCCAGAGTGGTGGAGCATTTGGATAAGTCGATGGCAGTTTCACTCTCGGGTGTGATTTAGGTGGGTTGTCTGTCCGTCGTTGAGAAGGACCTGGTTGAGGGTGTTTATGGTGTTAGCCATTATCACTACCCTGGAGTCTGTTCACACGTATCCCCATGTTTCATGGCAGCTATTAAAGTCTTCAAGGAGGAGTATTGTCGAGGGCAGTTGGTTTAGCAATTCGATCACTAGTGCTTCCGAGAAGCTTCGTGAAGAGTAAATGGATAACACTGCCATTGGTCTTTAGACGCATGTCTTTATAGCGATTGCTTGGAGTTCTGTCCTCAAGGGAAGGCGGAGGTGAGGTACGCTTTGGTGGATCATTAGTGTTACTCTGCCGTGAGCAGTCACGTTGGTGTGGCCTTCGCGGCGGTCGACGATATATTGGAGATTCTGAAGGTGGCGGTCTCTCGGAGTTTGATCTCTGGAAGCCTATCACCAAAAGTTTATGGGTGGCTATTAATGATAGCAATTCGTTTTTCTTGTTTCCTAGTCCCTGGCAGTTTCACTGAAGTATTTTGGTGTTCATTTTGAGGGTTAATCCCACTCAAATTTTGATGATCTATAGTGGTCGCCTGGTTTGCGAGAGTCTTCGTGGAAATCTTGTTTTTGAGTTTGCACGGGAGTCCTTGATCGAGAGTGCTCGCGGGAGCAGCTGCTTTCAGTAGAGCGTGTTTTGCTGGGGTTGCTGTGATCGCGGCTGTGAGTGCTTTTGCAAAGGACGAGAGTTTATGCTCTTTGTATTTGATTCTTGAGCGAGAACGTTCTTTTCTTTAGTAGCTTCTTTAAACTGCGTTGGTGGATGTGTAGACTGTGAGATATTTGAGACAAGTTAGGTGACAGGTTGCTTACCAGTCTCGAGTATGTGTTTTCCGATATAGGTTTTGAGCTCGTCGCCGTCCTGGCGATGGTCGTTCTCGCTGGTTGGTGTGTTTGAGTGTAGGGCTCGTAAACGAAGGGTCGCGTCCCTCGCTAAGGTCTTCGCAGAATGGAGGCGCGGTAAAGACAAGTGGGAGTAGTTCATGGATCTTATTATGACGAGCTGTTTTTTGTATGTCGTTACTGATGTTTTTGCTCTGTTGTGAGTGGGCTGAGGAAACTGCTTCATCTCTTCGCCTTTTTGTTGTCGTTGTTGTAGTGAGCCTGGCTGCGTGGTCGGCTTAGGAGGAAGCGTTCATCGCGGTGTCCTCCTGGTCATCGCAGGAATTATTGCTGAGGGGATTCATCTCGAGTGCGGAGGCGGTCACTGGGCGGAGTGGGGTAGCACTACTGCCACGGAGGATTGTTGGAATCTTGTTGAGAGATTGTTGTGAAAATGTAGGAGGATCGCCGGACGAGTTTGGTTGAATTGACGATTTGACTGTTTTTTGTATAATCAAAGCGAGCTGGATTATCGTCTTTCCAGAGGTGGATGGCTTGCTTCCTTGTAACTCAGCGCTCGTTTTGTGTGATTGTTATTTCTTTCTGGTCCATGTATACTTGGCAGTCGCGGTCACTTGCCTCATGGAGGCATGAGCAGTGGTAGCATTTGGATTGGCGGGCTGTGCAGTCTTTTCTGTCGTGCTCGTCGGTACACCTCTTACAGCGTTGGGGTGTCTGCGGCTGGCAGTATTTGATGACGTGGCCGTATTCAAGACATTTTTGACCCAATGGGACCATGTTACAACAAGATAGGTTTTGGTTCATCCTAGTTCACCCGGGATTACTATGAATTCCGGTGCGTCGCGTCCAGGGAAGGTAATTTGGTATGCGGTGGAACTTGTGTTTCGTGATTTGATCCAGTCGGCTTGACAAACGTTGGCAACTCCGTAATCCTTAGAAAGACCTTCTGAGAACGCACTCAGGTCTGTTAGGGTGTTTAGCGAAAAGTGTATATAATTCGTTGGGTAAGAACGGGTGTATTTCAACAGTGACCTTGAGGTTGTTTATTTTGGTAATCTTTCGCATAGCGTTACTTTGTTCCCGTTCTGCGACATGGACCAGATACTTCTTCCCTTTCGTTGGATGTCTTCCGGCTTTCCTCCCAGTTGCTGGGAGAGCGACTCCATCACTTCAAACGAATTTGTAGAAGAGGCAACTTTACTTGCGCCGATAGTTTTGAGCGTTATGAGGAAGTGAGTGAGGAATGGTGTCGTTCTTTTCTCTTGAGTAGGAGAGCCATCCTGGGAAGAGTGCATCGTGGCCACAGCCTTTCGTCACCCGACCACTTGGACTATCTGGAATTGGAGGATTCCCCTCTTCATCTCATACCGGGGGAAATCTCTGTGTCCCGTGGAGTGGTCTCATACTTCGCAATAATAGCAGAGCGCTTCTCCAGATTGGCGCGACTGGGGATCTGAACGTTTATTATTATCGTCTTTGGACCAGCATGAACATCGTTGCTTACCGGTACAGCTTCGCTGGTGTGTCCGAATTTCTGGCATTTAGAGCATCGCATCATACGGCTCTCGAATGGTGTTACCTTGGTTTTGGTGGTGCAGAAGTGAATGTCAATGTATTGGGGAGGGGAGGATTAGGGCATTTGAATTTCAGTATAAAGGGTTGGCGTGGTGTCTCTTCTTGGTTTGATTTATTCTGCAATTTTCGCTTCGACAACGCAGTCCTTGTATTGAACGATTCTGGTGATGTAGTCCCCTATTTCCTCCTTCGGGAAATCCTCAAAGTAAATTGAATCTGAACTTGTTGAGAAAGTCGGGTGGGGTACGATTGTACATGGCTTTCCACACAGTCTAGTCCGGGAAAAAATTGTGTCACTTTGAAGTTTCGTATCTACTCTGATGACGAAGCTTTCGTCGCCACTTAAGGTGATGCAAAGGACTGGACGGCCGGTTAAAGAGCCCAGCTCTTTTCGCTGAGTGTATGGATAAATATCCGGTCTATCGTTGACATCAAAAGTTTTCTTCAGGTGTTCGGGAAAGTTTGGGCCGTTGTTGAACAAATTGTGTTCATAAGATGGTGAGTACTGCTTCTCCCTTGCAGCCTTCGGAGTTCGGTTGAGATTTTTTTGGTTGGAGAGTAGTCTCTGTAGTCATCGGATGTGGTGCTAGATACGCTTGAGTACGTTGCAGATTCTTTGGTCTGTCGTTTTTTCACGAGTTAAATATAGCTTTGACATGACACTCGAGTCTTGTTAGACGGTCATCGATTGTGCTAGGTCCTACGGTGGAGTCTTCAGCTTTCTGCTCAGGGAGACTGGTCGCTGGGAGTAGCAAGTTCATAATTTCCTTAATTTTACTTCACAACTCCTCGATGCGGTCGTTTCTTCATTTATCGTCGGCTGAGGTCGCGCTGCTCGTCTTGGACAAGGTGGCGTTCTTGGCCGTTGGTATCTTGGTCGTAATCGCACCGGATGGGATGATGGTCGCTCCCAATTTGATTTCTTTCTTTCCCCATCAGCCCCCTGACTCACGCCAGGGGCCAAGGGCTCACACTTTATGGCCTCTTGAACGGTTTTACCGTCTCTACTATTAACGTTACACGATCTCTCAATTTGCGAAACTAACGTGCGGTTTAAGGTCCCACCACAAATATGGGACCGATCTGTGGTATCTAGAGGATTCTCAGTTAGTATACGGCACGGGAACAAACGATTTCAGGCCAAGTAGAAATCAGCTCCTGCAGGTGTAGTTCAGCTCACTTGTGGCAGCTGAACGAGCGTCCTGAGATACCCCCTCCACGCCACAATAGCTACTCACTGACCGTTAAGCGAACCAACCTCTACGAAGCAGTGTAAATAAGAACGTAATTTTTTCGCTCGATTACGTACCTATGTAAAGAAGCGAAAGAAAATTCGTTTATGGTTAGTCTATTACCGAAAAAAATAGCATTTTCCCACGTGGAATTTATCTTTATTTGAAAATTTCTTACGGTATTATAACTGAACAATCCTTCTTAATGGATAATTTCAATTAAATATCCAATGAATTCCGAATATCGAGCGAAAATGGAACATTAACAATTTCAATTACTATTTAATCATAAACGAATTTTCTTTCGCTACTGAACATTAACCTAGGGGCACAGAAGCGGAAAACTACTCAGATGATTTCTTGATCATTTTTGTTCGTTATATTGCATTAATAATATATTATTCCCGTACACACAAGCGTACATACCTTCCATAATCAGGAAAAAAAAATCTGCACATAC
>SDVV010009079.1:0-16882 GCA_016164225.1 Gammarus roeselii
TTGATTATATTTATATGATACACGAAAATGATGCAAGCAAGTAAATGTTTATTAAATATAATATAAAACTTGCGAATATTATCTCCGTGTTTAAATCATTTGATGCAGTGAAGGTTCAAATTCTTCATATTGCCTGCAATGAATGTGTATTAATTCCAAATAAGAACAAAAAAATACATTATATATCTACTTATCAACATTCACCACATATCCACATGTCTACATATCCAGTATAGCAGAGGAGATGAGCTTCATCCCAACTGATCATGTGATGATGTAACAGCAGCACTCGCATGCCGTAACGCACGCAACCACACGCAATATCCCTTGCAGTACATTATACGCAGATCATGAACAGCCATGTAGTACGCCCATACCCTGCAACATGCCCCAAGCCAGGCAACCACAAGCCTATACGCACGACCCATTCAAATAATCCATGTGTTTATTCAAAACAAGACCAGTATCTCATATCGACACCTAAAAACCTAACTATGATTTCTAACCATGAAAAATTCAACTCTAATAATCATATTAAATATTTTTACTTAAGTAATATCCTGAAACGGATGACCGTTGTCCTCGTACGGCAAACCAAAACAGGACCAACATCCTATATAAAACAAGTAAACTCTACCAACAATATATAACTTTATAACAAATACACTAAAATTATTCTACAGTATACCCTGCAGGGAACATTCAACACAAAAATTGCTCCACTCATGATAAAAAATAATCATTCACATTTTTTACCCACACCGAAACCAGATTTCTATACCCATACAAATCTTAGTCAAAATCCAACGAGAGTATCTTAAAAAAATGTTATGCCAACCGTATAACAAGTAAAAAGTATTTATCCTTCAGTTATTCCCTGCAACCATATACGTTTTCATACATTAACATTAATTTTCTATATCAACATCTGGAGACCAAACCATAATTTCTGAACATGACATATAAACTACAATAATATTATTTAAAAAAATCGTACAGTAATAACATCCCGAGATCATAAAATCGCTACAAACTGCCCCAGTCATGATAGAAATAACCCTTCAATCTCATTTAGACACCAAAAAAATAATCAAGAATACATCAGACCATCATTCAGTTATGAGTCAGAAATACAAACAAAAGCATGTCACAGCACATTCGGAGATGATCAGGGGATAAGATTCGATAAGATAGGAACAATACAAAATACAATATAACCCATCCTCCACTCTGTTAGAAAAAATGATTATGTGATAAGATAACGCCAATCGCACCGCCCCGTCCGCCCTCCCTTCACTCCCAGCCACAATTTTCTATGGATTCAACCAACTCATGTTACGCGACCCTTTACCCCCACCCCAAGAGAACAAGTTATAGTCTCATTTACAGTACTAGAGCGAGTTTGCCGTTCTACGTAAGATTGTAAAGGTATTGTCAGATACGGGAACAGACAAGATAAACTAATAAAATACGGATTTTCCTTGCTATGCGGCACAAAAGCCCTAGCAACATGATTTTTTTTTATGAATTGTGATGAGTCATATGAAAACAAAATTAAGTAGACGTCGTTACATCCATAAGCTGGTGAGGTTTGGGAATAATTATGGCGTGATCGTGATCAAAAATGAGTAGTAATTTTTGATCGCGATCACGCCATATTTCCTCCCAAACCTCACAAGCTTATGGATGTAACGACGTCTACTTAATTTTGCTTTTATATGACTCATCACAATTAACACCACATTGCTTTGTGGTATTGCCACGATATATGGCAAACCACAGAGCAATCTACTCTAACAACACATAACACTGAAACACGTGGTAGCCTCCGCGCTTTCTGCTTCACCCACAGCCGCGGCCAAAACACATCTGACTCGTCACGTGTATGTTCAGGCGAGATAGATCGTCAGTTGAAGTGGGTATGACCTCAACCTACACCAATAGGGTTTTTAATTGATACACTTTGTGGATACCCCGCGACCTGCCTGCAATGCCAATAAACGGCAGGAGAAAGCCTAGGCCCTTAACTAATGGCGTGCAAGATCCTGAGAGTGCGATGGTCAAGGTTTCATCTCACATGCGTCAATAAATAGTGTGCAACGAATGACAAAGAGTGACCTCGATAACAAGTCACATATATAAAAAACAAAAATTAATGACTGTTTCTTAATTACCGGCGCTCCAACTTGAATACTTGTTATACGTGCAACACACATAGACGGATGAAAGAATTTTATTATCATACGGATTTACATTCTATTCAAACATAATGACAGATTGAGTCACAGAAAAATCTCGATACACATATTGATGGTATCACATCTTGGTGAGTGTGATCTGTTCTGCAGACAACATCTACTACTGAACTATCCTCTACATCAACATAAAACTAAGGGCAGTGTATAAATGAATATTGATATCCTACTAAGAAGGGTACGTGTTGAGGAGAATCTCTAATTGTGCAACAAGTCCAGACAAAATAAAGCGTTACATTGAGCTATTGTTTTTCAAACTAATTAGTCAAAATTAACTCATTAATTTAGGTGAGAGGAAATGACCAACATGTGATGATAAATAACATCTACTCACGTAACTAATGTTTATCGCACTTATCATGACATGGGAAGTAAACAATTGAAATGATACATAGGCACAGGACAAAAAAAACAATTGAGCGAAGCATCAAGAATTGAGGTGAAATTTCAAGATAATCCATGGAGTACGTGGAGGAACTGAGATTTATTTCACAAATTTCTGCACCCGCTTTTCAAGTTTCAGTGATGCGCATGCCTCAACGGACAGAAGAAAATTAACAGGAAGCTTCAAAAGTGCTGTCAATTGTACATAGGAAAAAAATTACCGGTAAAAAATTTATGCACGGATCGCTTCAAACAGGTAGAATTGTTGTTTACGTTTAAAAATCCCCGTACTGGTACTCGCAATTAAATGAAAAGAAACAAAATTCAATGTTTTCCAGTTCCGTAATTCAAAAATAGTTGGGCTTGAGTTTAGTTAAGGCGAAGTTGCAAATCCGTATCGTCACGAAGAGTATACACGATAATTCCGTATGAAAAATTTGTTGTCATAGTAAGTTACTCGATTGAAAGCTTTGTAAACGAACACTGCGCAGTGGTCGTGAAATCAATGATGTGACACTGAGGGAGTACATGCCGTTGACATACGAGAGGCCAAGTGTGGTCACGTTTCTTATCATTGTATTGTGTTCTAACGACTAGCTTTTTGACAAAGAATGCTAGGTCTTGATTTTTTTTCTCGTAATTTGAAGCAATGACGTTTATACAGTAAGTCAGAACTGTATGGAAATGGCTGTCATGCAAGAAGTTGTCAGACAATGTCTCATTTCATGAAGGATGAGACACGATCTAGATAATCTCCCTTCAATCAAAGAGATGCGCTCTTCCCAGTTGAGTTGTTCGTCCAATGTTACACAGAGCAACTTTGTTTGCGACTCATTGGCAAATGACTGATCTCTCAATTCAACGTGCGACTTAGGAATCGGTCTCGTTAACCGGTGAAATTTCACCATGTCTTGTTGACATTTAGCGTCGTCAGCTCGTTGGATGTAAACCAATTTAAAATGTGGACTCATTTATTGTTCATAAAAGGAATACAATCAGAAACATTTTTGCCGGTCAGGTACACAGTGGTACCCAGTAAAGAAGACAAAAGACACACTGTCACTAACGTTTACAATGGCATTAATGTAGTTAAGGAAGAGTAAAGGTCTAGCATAATTTTCATGGTTCACATAATCGAAGGCTTTGCCAATGTCTCATAAAAGTTACACAAGTAACCCATCAATAACATCTCCAGTACAGTTTAGAAATGCATGTTTGGTATTCCTGCCTGTCTGTAAGTCATATTGATTTTATCTAAGTAGATTATTAAGTTTAAAATTACTCCGTAATTTAGCCTAAAATACTTTTAAAACACTGATTAGGACGGGTCGCACTAAAATTGTGTGCTGATGAGTTATGTCACAACTAATCATATTTTAGCTATTTTGAGTGCATCTGGAAAAAAAATCCTCTAGGATTGACTTATTGTCACTCCAACAGAGACTGCTTTAATTACATTGGTCGGGATGACATCTTGGCCCCTGCTGCTATTATTCTTAACAATTTGTTTGTTTTTTCATTCATGTCCGCATAGGGTTGAAAATTATCTATTCGTGGATTGCATTCTCCAAATAATTCTCACAAGGAATGTTGTCGCTAATAATAAATTCCCTTAGTGTACCTGAAATACTATTCAAATAATTATTGAGAGCATTTCCTGTCGCCTGTGGTCCAGAGATGACCTCATCCCCAATAATAAGGTAATCAGAACTACTCTTGGTAATTTCACCGAGATTACTAATGATCATCTAGAATTTCTTGCAATTTCCTTGAGATGCCCTACTTATTTTTAATATAATTTCAAATTGCACAAGAAGTCAGTTGTATGAAGGCATTTCCAGAGTGTCCATGAGGGATGGGATGCCTTTTGAATCGACGGCATGGGAGTGCCTAGGAGGGATGCGATGTTCCAGTGTGTCCATGAGTGATGTGATGCCTTTTGAATCGACGGCATGGGAGTGCCGAGGAGGGATGCGGTGTTCCGGAGTGTCCATGGGGGATGGAATGCCTTTTGAATCGACGGCATGGGAGTGCCGAGGAGGGATGCGGTGTTCCGGAGTGTCCATGAGGGATGGAATGCCTTTTGAATCGACGGCATGGGCGTGCAGAGGAGGGATGCGGTGTTCACTGTTGTCTGGTGTTAATAATGTGGAAGGAAGACTTGCTCGCGGACACCCCCATTTTAATGTCCGTCAGCCAGTCGTCGAGTGAGCTTAGATAGTGTTGGAGTAATGATGTGTGATGGTGTCATATCATCCGTGTATGGTGTGGGTGTATGGGTGTTGGGTTGCAGTCGAGCGGGGAGGACGTGCAAAAAGGTGTCGAATGGTGAAAGGGAAATGACGAAGCCATGAGAAGTACCATTGTGGAAACGGCGTGTTCGTGATGTCAGCCAAAGAGGAGGTCAGTTCTGATAGATGGGTGTGCTGATTATTTGGTTTATGAGGACGTGTCTTGGATCTCGCTCGATGCCTTACTAATCTCAATGGCGCATACCAGGGGGCATGGACTGGCTTCTTTTCGTTCAACTCTTCTTGGATGATCACCGTGAGGTTGGTTAATAGTGTGGTAGTGGAGAGTTATGTTCTGAAACCGATTTGTGTAGAAGAAAGTGGGATACATTCGATAATGCTATTTAGAACAAGTCTCTACAAAAGAAAATGAAGTATTCGGAAGGAGAGAAATAGGTTCAAATGAGACTGGTTCTGTGGGGCTTCATTGTGTTCCAGGATGGGCATGATTTTTGTTTGTTCCCAGATGTTGTGTAAGGTGTTGTGTAGAATGGCAATGTTATAGAGATGTCTGTAAAAGTACTGCTAGCGTGTGGTCCTAGCTGTTGAGTTGATGTATTATATGCCGACAGAACCAGCGTTTCAGGATGGTTTGTGTTCTGGCTGATGGTTTATATGGTCATGGTTGATATAAAAGGAGGGTCGAGGTTTTGGCGAATCTGTAATTTGTGTAGCAACTTTATTATTTTTCTATTGACTTGATAGTGTGGTAAGTGGCAGTGTTTGCATAGTGTCTGTTGAAAATATCTACTTGTTGTTTGTCTGATGGTGTGGCGTGAGCGATGGGTGGTAGGATTGCCGCATGTGTGCCAATGTGGTTTATGTTATTGTTTCTGGGGCTCCTGACTAGTTTCACATAATTGTAATGGTAAGGTCCGGAAGTTGGTGATTGCTAGCACATCCTGCCATATGTTTGTCATCAATTTCTGAATTAAGAGTTTGAATCTGCTTGATTCTGTCGTCGATGACAAGTAAATTACGGAGGTGGTTTTGCTGCTAAATTTTCCGCTCAATGGGGCTGAATAGGTTGGATTGACACCACTGACAACCCCGACGGGTGTGTGCTGTCTGTCCGTTTATTTAAGCACTGGGCGGAAGTGTTTCGTGGCTGCGTCAATGGATGTGCATTGAATGATGTCAAAGTGATGAACGGTTTCTATTGATGTCGTGTATCATTCTGCTCTGTTGTAGTACAGAAAAATAGGAAAATTAGGGAGTAAGGGTAAGCCAGGCCGAGAACTACAGTACGTAGCTTGAAGATGGCCTTCTATGGAGAGCGCAAAGTGGTCACTACGATTGTCCACTTATTTGTGAATTCAGCTCATAATGGTCACTACGGTGGGCCACTAATTAGTGTGTTCATCTCATAATGGTCGCTACGATGGTATGCTGATTGTGCGCTTCAGCTCATAATGGTCGCTACGATGGTACGCTGATTGGTGACACTCATATTGGTCGCTACGATGGTACGCTGATTGGTGACTTCAGCTCATAATGGTCGCTACGATGGTATACTGATTGGTGACACTCATAATGGTCGCTACGATGGTATGCTGATTGTGGACTTCAGCTCATGATGGTCGTAGTACAGTTTTCATATTATTTTGAACAAGAAACATGAACACATAGACAGGGCAGCTACACGTCAAAGGTGTACGAATGACTAATATTGTGAAACTGTTACGATAACGTAATAAGGTTGAATAGTGCACGAACAAGGAGGCTTATATTAGTAAGCAAGTATAAAGACAAAAAAGGACGGTGCGTTGTGAACAAGACGTGCTCCCTGCTGTCCCCATCTCTACACTGCCGAAAGACCTAAAATCGCCGAAAAGATGTGCCTGATCTAAAGTAGAGGCACGAACTGTTCAATGAAGGGACAGCGATACAGTTTACTAAACTTTTAAACTCGAAAGGAGCGTGTCATCCTGGTTATCTACGCCTAATTGGCACACAAGGAAAATAGACTCTGCCCTAAATCTCGCTCGATGCCTAAATAATCACATGGACCGCATGTTATCTTATAACAAGTGCAAAAATGCTGACCTCCCAACCTAAAAGACGGGCACAAATGGCAAACACTGACGACGGTTCTCGGACGAGTAACCAAATCCAAGGGCACACATCTGTTTGCTGAAGAAAGCACTTTCAATGGTGTTGTAGAGGTCCTTAATTGACCCTATATTCTTTTAATAAACACTAAACGCATTATACGTGCATCACAAGCACTATTACGATTAAGAAATCGCATCTTTTGATCTCATTATTGCATATCTCTGTAGGTAGCAACAACATTTCGTTCAGCTAGTACAAACAGCTTCCAATTATAATAGCAGTGCAACAAATGTTTATTTTAGCTAAATAAATTTGTATAACCCACGTACTTAAAGCCATGGAACATGAATCAGATGGAATAAATGATTCAGAGAAATATTCTCACAAAATTCAGTGAATTTTTTGGTTTCATATAATCTGGCAACAAGCGAAGCGGGCTTTGTTTTTCTAGACTCTTCCATTTGGCGCGTCGAAGAAGCTCACGTGTACACCAATCCTCTCATATCCAGGCAACCGAATTAAGTGTTCATTTAGACCTGGCCAAAGTTATAAGATAAAAGTTTCTGGCCCTCTTTAATGCTCTAATATCCACTTCGTGCTAGGCTAGATAAGTTAATAAAAAGGTTTACCTTGGACACTGCTCCACAGAAGACAGGTGAGAACAGTGTAATGTCCTATTTCCAGTGTAGAACAGACTAATGTCCTTGTTGCAGATTCTACAGTACACCATGGTAATACTGGAAGGAAGAGGGTGACTATGAAGGCACATTCCTCTGCCAAATGGCATACCAAGAGTTACTTGTGTGTGATAAAATAGAAATCTTCTATTGAGTAGCACCCTACCTTGATCTATACCTATGTATAGATGTACATATATAGCTATATAGTACCTACAAAGTGAAATGATATATATTTTATATTTGAACGCAACTTAGATTATTAATGCCCTTTCCTAGTTTCATGCCTTAGGCTAGTTAAAGGAATTTCAGCAGGTATATGTTTCCTATGTACCTTGCTGAATCATAATTCCACACATTTCATATGCAGTTAAAGGAATTTCAGCAGGTATATGTTTCCTATGTACCTTGCTGAATCATAATTCCACACATTTCATATGCAGTGTTATAATTGACTAAAATAGAATTCTATTTGAGAATTTCATTTCATATCAGCAATTTATGCTGAACTAGACTTGTGGGTACCAGATTGAGCTACACCTTAGGTTATGATATTTTCCTTAGGCAAAATAATTGTTTAGTACATGCACCCAATCTGTCTGCCTGTATGAGGCAGGCAGAATGGTATGTGATTATCCTTCCTGCCACACATGTTAGCCAACTATGATCTGTGTGCAGCCTTTCGCCCCCTGCTACTGAGGCCATGAGGACACCCGTCTTCGGGCAAGACAGAAATTGACAGTCCGAAGAAATTGAACAAGGTTCCCCAAGTTAATCCCCTCTGGGATCATTGACGCCACCAAAATTTTCTGCTGGTTATATATATCTTAACCTATATTTCTTCTTTTCCCCTTCTATATTACCCTTGGATCACAACCCTGAGTTAAGTAAAAGGGTTCATACTGAAATTCATTACCAAAGCCTGTCATTGTCCTTATCTGTTCATTGGTGCTTGCCCATACGCTAACCTTCTCATGTGGAAAGAAATAACTTGGAGTCAGATCGTGTTCTGTGCCTTGAAAGTAAAAGCACAAATCAGAATTCTTATTGCTCACTTGAGCTCATATATTATTAACTTTTTGAGTAACCAAAATAAGGGTAAATTCCCATCATTAATCAATATCCACTTATTCAATATTCCCCTTTACAAACCCTAAAGTGTTGTACGATACACAACCTATGCTTCTCCCCGAGTACAGTCGTAAGCATAAGATAAAGCTCACAAACGGAGTGTTCTAACACCTCCCCTTCTTAATGAAATAACATCGTCCTCGATGTGTCTCTTCGTTGACTGCGGGTTTGTATCCCAGCGTTCTTGTTGCCCGTCTTTTAGTTGACGGCGGAGTCCGGGGTTCTTGTTATGGTCCACCTTCCATTCTGTCGTTTTCTACCTGCACAGACTATGTCGTGCTGGGCCTGGAAACCAAAATTGGGTTAAGACACCATTTTTGAGGCACGACTGCTTAATTTTATGACTAGTTGTATTTGTGGGGTTTTTGATGGCCGGTGCTGCAATTTATTAGTACCATCTTAGTTTAATCGATACATAGACCTTAGATTCGCATCGTTTATACATATACAATTCATACACAAAATGCATTTCACGTTTGATCGAGGTTGGCATATGAGCGTTTGTTGAAGTTTGTAGTGCGGTGTGTTTTGTTTCGTTAAGGTAAATTGGGTTAAATGCGTTTGAATTTCATAAGCCCGGTTCACTTCTAACGTGTTTTCCTCGACATTAAGATATTGTTTTTTTTAGTATACGGAATCAGAGGTGACTCCAGCACACCTGGATTTGTTTTATGTTTGCACGTACGTTAGATCAACCTCACCAGTAAGGGCCTCTTGTTCGTTATTCATAGGAACAACTCGACAGTTCACCCATTTTTATTGCGCGCCTGACCTGTTTCAGGAGTTATCACTTAGGAACGATTTGCGCCTGGCCTCCCTTTATTTACTGAGCCATTGCATGTATTCCATTTTCTTTGTGATTGTTTTGTGAGTCAGACTGTAAAGGTTGTTTGTTCATTCCTCTATTCTCGCGGGCATGCGTTTCATACACATGTATCGCATCGGTCAAGCCTGCACATAACTCGCATTTACGTCTAACCCATCACATGACGATCATTTCACCCCATTCATACATCCTATATTGCTTCACTTCGGAACGCTACCAAAAATCGACTAATTTGATGAAACGCGAACTCGACTTGCAATGAATCAAATTAGCGTAAGCGCAACTTACTATTACGCGTCACGCGAGAACTTCAATTGTATGACATAGATTGGTGCACGCTCTCATCTATCATTAGGAATGATAATTTCACGAATGTCTGATCACTTGACGGAGATCGAAATGACATGACTCAAAAAGAAAGACAAACAATTAGTGCCTATAAACACATTTTATCATTAAACGTCACACAAGAATCTTCTTCTATTGACGAAATTTGCCACGGAAACCAGGACGATGTATGAACTTTGCTACGGAACAGGACATGATATGATTTATAGGTGAGCGACCATATGCAGAAGAATTTTTACACCTTATTGAGAACTACCACCCGTCGACGACACATTTTTTTGTGTAAATATTTATAGATTATATTTTACTATACATTTCAGGATTCACTATTTGCCACCGCGATCCGATTTTCCTGAATTCTTTGCATGACAACCATTCCTATGAATAGTGCTTGAATAACGAATCGAATAATTCAGCGGTTGTATATTGACGCGCACCTATTTGAATTTACTTCACAACCAATTTTGTACTGACAGATTTATTGAATTTTTTACTGTGGGAAACTTATTTTATCACAAACTTCCCTAGTATCACGGCTAGCGGGTAAGCGGCCTACCGCGATTGTTATATTTCACACTTCACTGCTTATGTCTTTAGACTACTTACAGTTTTTATGCCCTTTTTTGGCGAAATGTTGTTGAAAAACCTGCAGGGTGTGAAGTGACGCTTTCGCATGGCTACCTGGCCCTGTTCAATGTCGGGTATGGCCGACGTGGTTGATGATAATTGTTCTGTCAGCCAGCTCAAAACGGGCCGTCCTGACAGAGGGAATCTGTCTCTCCCAGCCTGGCAGCGAGTTGTCCTTAGCCGATCTGCCTCTCTGCCGGAAATTGGCAGACCGCCGTCCAAGTGCCGTCCTCGGCTGCCCTGCCAGGGATTGCCAAGTCTGCCGTGCTGACAGAAAAAAAAGTGCGTTGACAGCTCCGCACTGACCGGGCTGCTGACAGCAGGTACTCTCTCCTCGACCCTCAGGCTGCCCGTTGAGAAGGCTGGCCGACGTCCACCTTCCATTGATAGTTTGTTTATTGGTAGCGTGTGACACGAGAGGTGTATAGGCTGATTCGAGTGTCTCAACGGAGGAGTTTGTAAGGGGAATTGGAACATTTTGTTTTAAAAGGATGTATTTATGCTTCACAACTCCTCAACCGCTGTGCCACTAGTATTATAATATTTTATAGTTGCTAGCCGTTCATGGAGACTTAAAGGTGGTGCAAGGTTCAAATTTATACATGATATGGTTTTCATATTATTTTGAATAATAAAACATGAACACATAAACGGGGCAGCTACATGTCAAAAGCGTACGATTACTGCACGAACAAGGGATCTTATAATTGCAAGCATGTATAAGGACAAAAAGTGACGGTACGTTGCGAACAAGATGCGTTCCCTGCTGTCCCCATCTCCACACTGCTGAAAGGCCTGAAGTCGCAGAAAGAGAGGCGTGCTTGATCTAAAATAGAGGCACGAACTGTCCAATTAAGGGAATGGCCTTTTGTTTACTAAACTCTTAAACTCTAATGGGGCGTGTCATCCTGGTTCCCTAGGCCTAATTGGCACGCAAGTAAAATAGACTCAGCTCTAAATGGGTATCATACAGGGCTACAGAGACACCAAATTCATCCTTTAAAATAATCACATGGCCCGCATGTTATTCTATAGAAGGCACAAAAATGCTGACCTCCCCACCTAAAAGACAGGCACAAATGGCATACACAGACTACGGTTCTCGGGCGAGTAACCAAATCCGAGGGCACACATCTGATTGCTGAAGGAAGCACTTTCATGGGTGTTGTACGAAACACAACCTATGCTTCTCACCGAGTACAGTCGAGAGCATAAGATGAAGCACAAAAACGGAGTGTTATAACACGCTGATTGGTGACTTTAGGTCATAGTGGTCGCTACAATGGTATGCTGATTGGTTACTTCAGCTTATGATAATTGGAACGATGGTCAACGCATAACCCACGTGCCGCCGATTATGTAATATTCATTTTACTGCGCATTAGGCGGAAAAAAACATTCAAGTACGATTAGATTACTTTGTTAATTGTGACCTATTAAAACTATTTATCCATCGCAACAGAAATTATCCAAATTCCGCATGAGACGACGCGTGGCAAGGGTAGGAATACAGGTAAGAAAATTACTACTTTTGCATATGATTGTGCTATACGGATCAGTAGACCATTGTCGCAACAGAAGGAACAAAAGGAAAACGGTAATGATGCACCATCGTGAAGACTTTTTTTGTGTACAGGCTATCCATGTTCCAAGAGACAATCCCTAACAGGTGGCATCTGTGGAGACCAGCATGTAAAAGGTGTAGCGAAGGAGAAAATATGAATAGTACGATGTAAGTTTATAACAATAAAATAGTGTGTTTAGGTTCTACAAAGATTCAGAGCAGAATATTGACGAGCTCTGTAAGATTTTAGGTGTATCGAGGGTTAGTTTGAGAAGCTTAGAGAGACCGATCTCAAAAAAAATGTATATATTGCTCAAATGAAAATATTGCTGATGCTGTGGGTATCGGTGTTAACTGACGTTTTTGTCTGTTTTTATGTGCTAAATGTTTCAATTGTTTCTGTATAATTAAAATACGAGTTCAGTCTTTCGAGGAACAATAGGTAGCTCCCAGCATTAACAGAGGCGAACTCTATGAGAATATAAACAATTAGTGCGAGAGAATTTTTCAAAAAATTCCTATACCCAGATTAATGTGTATGTGTGCGTGTATTGCGCAACCTATATTGTGTTATGCGGCTCTTATTTCATGTTCAAACATTAGGCTGTATTTCTCAAGTTCATTGTATTTCATGCTGTTTCAATTCTGTGGCTTTCTTGCAATCATTTAATGTAATTTGGGAAATTGTCATATGTGCCCCAATACGACCACATTCAACAATTGGCGCCAACTGGTACGAGTCGGCAAACTATATTTTTTATTATTATTATAAGATCATTTATTTCCATCGTCTGGCAATGGGTTTTCAATTTTTTAGGTAAGAAATAAATTCTTAAACATAAGACATGAAATTTCATTATCAACCACGCTATTTTAATTAACAAAAACGAGAGTTTAATTTGAATTCGTCACAGCTCATCTCTAGGGGCCGCCGGTTCGGATTACATGGAGCGAAATATTATTTACAATAGTTTCATCTGTGCACATTCAGAAAAAGTATATTTTGACAAAATAATTCCGACTACATAGCGGTGGGGATACCAGTGACACTCGGAGTTGAAAAATAAGAAAGAAATACTTGGGGTGGATAAATAACAAAATACACGGGTGTGGAAAATAACAAATACATGGGGTGGGAAATCACGCATGAATGTGGTTAGAGTCCCGAGAACATGAGGTTGGGACATCAGAAGGTGCTAACATATTGTAATGAGAAGTCTACATTATTGTACGATGACAAAGATGAGGATGAACGACATGAATTATACAGAAAATATGAATAAAATATTGGGTTGGAAAATCGAAGAGCGCTAACATAGTGTAAAAATGGGTCTAAACCATTGTATTAATAATGAAGGGACGAAAAGGCTGCATAAGTTATACAAAAAAGTTAAACATAAAATACATTCCAAACAACTGAATATACAATATACACACTTCAAGACCGCTAGGAAATGATTAAATGATTGGCAATCAGAATAATACAATGCTGGAGTACACAAGTCGGATGAATATACTTCTGTTATAGAAGACATATCAAAATATTAGCTAATAAGGCAATGATTGTATCATCAAAGATGGTACGGTAATTGATAGAAATAATTCAAAGAATTGTATTAAAATCGAGTTAACCTTTGTCAAAGTTAAAAGCTGCCTATCGTTCCTCGAGAAAACTGAGTACGTATTTTAATTATACTAAAAGGACTGGAACATTCAAAACATAGAAATAGACAAAATGCAAGTTAACACTTATGGTCATTGGCAAAGACACTTGTGATCGGTAGCAACATAGTAAACATATGTATCGTCTGAGTAAAAACGATTAGATGGTGTCTCAATGTTGAGAGTTATGGTGGTGGTGGTTTCGGACATGCTGAAGAACAGAGTGCATTTTCTAACTGGTATGATGCATTTAGCTTGTGTTTGTGGGCAAAGTTACCGTTTCGAATTGATCGGATAGTAGATGTTCATTAAGCCTATTCGTGAAGGACGTGTTGGATTCAAGATTCTTGAGGCTTGTTGGGAGGTTGTTCCAGGGTTTTGGGCCAGTGATCGAAAAAGCTCGACAGGCAGTTTCTGTTACCCTGCGTTCAACGTGCAGAGTCTCATCATTTCTTGTGAATCGATTGTTCTTTTCACCTCGTGAATATATGTGCCGTTGGCTGAAAGGTGAATGTTTTTCTAGAAGATTTTTAGGAATTTTGATCGACTCATGGAGTGTCAGTTTGTAAGCGATATTGAGCCACTGTAGTTTTTCGAGGAAAGTACTTACGTGGTCTCGTTTTCTGTGGTTACCATCGCATGTTATTCTTGCCGCAAAGTTTATACAACGTTGCACTTTCTTTGAGTTCCGGTGCATTTCCCCCAAATTGAAAGACAATAGTTAATATGAGAAAATACCAAAGCGTGGACAATTAGTAATCTTGCTTTGAAATCCAATTCGTTTTTTGCGGAGTTTAGGAGCAAAAGTGTTCCATTCAACTTGGAACACAGAGTAAATGCGTGGTGTTTGAATGAAAGATCGGGATCAAACCATATTCCCAGACTTATAACTTTATCTCCAACAGGAATGTCATAATTGCCTATCCTGATACAGAAATTCATTGGAACTGCTTTTCTTTTCGCGTTCGAGCCGAACAAGATGCATTTGTCTATTCAAAGTTGAGCTTGAGTCCATTTTAATAATACCAAGATTTCAGATTAGTTACGGCTGTCTTAGCGTCGTCTTCCAGCGCATTCAGATCTGACGGTTTTCGGGAAAGCAATATTTGAACATCATCAGCTTACATTACCATTTTCGCTTGATTTTTTGGTAATTTACAGTCGATGACATTTACAAAAACCAAGAATAACAAAGAGCAAAGTATCGAACCTTGAGGGACCCAAAGGCAAGTGTGGCCGAATTCGACATAATTGCGTCCGAGTTTAACTGAATTTTGCCGATTCATCAGATAACTTTCGAACCAAGTAGGGTCTATTCCGATGTTGCGGAGCTTGCCAAAAAGAATTGTACGGCTTACACTGTCGAATGCTTTCGATAAGTCTAGCAATACTAGCAGAGATATCTGCCCCTCATCAAAGTTTTTGTACAGATCTTAAGTGATGCTCATAAGTGCGTCTTCTGTTGACAATTTTCGCCGATAAGCATACTGGCAGTCATTGAACAGCTTGTTTGATTCGAGGTAATCAATGAATTGGATACATATTACGTTTTCTAGAATCTCGGATAGGACAAGCAGAAGACTGATCGGTCTAAAGTTGAATGGTTCATCCTTGTCCCAAGATTTATGAATTGCTTTTATGATTGCATGCTTCCAGATCTCTACAAAAGTTTCACTTGCTATGGAGGTGTTAATAACTGTGTTGATATAAGGCAAGGTTAACTCGAGAAAACAAAATTCATCGTAAGGAATTTGGGCGATTGTACTTCGAGAAACCGAGAGATTAATGCACTCTTGCACGGCAGACCGCTTAGGCTCAGATCGAGATGAGGAATCACATGGACGAGATTTTAAAAGAGGTGTGACAATAAAATTTTATACTTTAAACGAAAGAGTTGCTGGTAATCGCTTTCCATTGAGGTAGACACTTACACAAACAACCGGCTAAGAATTTTGGATCGGATTCTTAGTATCCTCGTCGTTTCTTAACCTTAAAGAAACTAAAAACTCATTGCATTCTAGCCTGGCTGAGGGTTAGAAGGCTTGTTTATTCATTTTACGCTTATATCATATACATAATATTTTTAAGCTGTATTGAACTGGTTAAATTTGTTATGGGCCGGCGAAAGATTCGTTTATCATGTCAGGAAAAACACAGCGTGAGGCTGGAAAACCTGCGCCCGGTAGTGAGGCATAAACGAAAGCGCGGGGAGCATTGCGACTCCACTCCGTGCGAAATAGCGCGAACCAACTTTATTGTTGCACATAACTGGTATAATATGTCAGCGACGTCCTCCTACCGAGTTGCAGGCTAGATTTCCGCCGGACGTCGTGACAAGCTTGTAGAGGTCATTAATAGACCCTACATTATTTTAATAAACACTAAACGCATTATACGTGCATCACAAGCACTATTACGATTAGGCAATCGCATCTTTTGATCTCATTGTTGCATATCTCTGTAGGTAGCAACAACATTTCCGTTCAGCCAGTACAAACAGCTTCCAACCACAATGGCAGTGCAACAAATATTTATTTTAGCTAAATAAATTTGTATAACCCACGCACTAAAAGCCATGGAGCATGAATCAGATGGAATAAATGATTCAGAGAAATATTCTTGCAAAATTCAGTGAATTTTTTGGTTCCACGTAATCTGGCAACAAGCGGAGCGGGCTTTGTTTTTCTAGACTCTTCCATTGGCGCGTCGCACAAAATCGCGTGCATACCAGTTGACAATCACCTCATAACAAAGTTAGGGAAGTGATCCAGGCCACCGAATTAAGTGTTCCCACCTGGCCAAACATAGATAAATTAGGCTTACCTGGGATACTGCTCCACAGAAGACAGGTGAGAACAGTGTAATGTCCTATTCCCAGTGTAGAGCAGAACCTATTGTAAAGACGATGCAGGATTGCAGCTGCAAGGCGCAAGGATGATTATGAAGGCACATTCCTCTGCCAAATGACATACCAAGCAGTAACTTGTGTGTGATAAAATAGTAAAATCTTTAATCCTGAGTAGCACCATACCTTGATCCATGCCTATGTATAGATATATATA
>SDVV010009080.1:0-16882 GCA_016164225.1 Gammarus roeselii
CATCATTTAATAAATAATCCATAAGTTCACATAGTTGACAATTGACTTGTGGCATTGATATAAAAACATATGAAGTTTTCTTTGATCGGGCATTTATTTGTAGATCAAATGATGTTTCGAAAAGGACATTTATTAGCCGACGACGAGTTTTTTGTCCCCGGGTGGAATGAAGCGGCTAAGGAATTAAATTAATTTTTTGTGGACGTTTTGTTGGAGTGGATTGTTGGTGGGAAGTCTCGGGAGGCTCACTTTCAGTGTCTGTGTGAACAGCCAAATCACGTTTTCGTAGGAAACTCGCGTTTCTAATAGAAAATGTGCAGCAATTACGAACGCATTTACGAAATCGCAATTACGAAATCGTACACATAATCCTAAGGAAGAATCTCTTTCTCCCACTGTTGGTTGGGTGACGGGCAAGGTTAGCTTTGCTAGAGTCTGGGAAAAGCACTTTCTAGATTATGCCAGCTGTGTTGTCTCGGATAAAATCAGAGAGGGGATTTAAAACCCTCTTGCCCTTATACCTGTTGTTGACAAAACTAAAAGCGTGACCGAGGTTAGGGCCTTTGTAATAGAAATAGAAATAGCAGTTAGAAATGATGCAGTCCTTGAGAAGTGTATAAGTATGCCTCGCATACATGTAGTAGGGTGATAGCTAGCTTCCACTCTTGCTACATACGAGACAAGCAGTTGTCCAGCGACGTTTTTATTGAAATTGTTATACCGCTTCTAGAATGTGAAATGAAGAACTCGACGATCTTGAGTGATTATCGTCCCATCGCTATTGCTGCCTCAATATCGAATGTTCTGGAGCAGATTATTTCTGCAAGATTACAAGCGTATTTTTTCACTTCGGTCATTCAGTTTCCTGGAGAGCCATGGAATGGAGAGGTGATATTTGCTTTGAAAAAAAAACAGTGTATTCCTACATAAGCAGCGACTCTCCTGTCTTCATGTGCAAAATTGATGCAAAGAAAGCGTTGATTGAGTACATCACGCGACCTTGAGAAGACAATTTATGGATAACCAAGCCCCATCTCATACCGTTCAGTTGCTTGTGTTCTGGTACAGAGAACAGGAATTTATTGTGCGGTGGTTAGTTCAAATTTAGCTATTATCCCCAACCCTAAGTCTCTCTACCCTATTTCGTACTTTTCCTTTCTATCAATTTCTCTCACCGTATGTCCTACAGCTTCCATCCCATACATTATGGGTTCACCCATTCTTTTTCAGAAACCCTGAAGACATCATATTCGGTTGCCATACATCTACATACGCCTGCAAAATTTTCCCACCATTGTCTTGTTTTGGTTTCATTCCCTTCTTCGCTCTCTCCATTCCGTAATCGGCGAAAATTAGCCTTCAAGTACTTTTATTTACTAACCGTCTCAATTTCCAATTCCAGCCAACTACTACGTTTTTCTTTCATCCTCCTCTTTCGCATCAATCTCCATCACAGATCTTTTCCCCTGCTGAAACGAATTCCAAAATCTTGTCCGTATCTTGTTGTGATGTCCATCCTATTTAGTAGCCTTTTCTTATCTAGTCTATATGCCTATATGCAGTCATGTCCAGGTCAATCCCTTGTCGGGCGTCCTTTAATCTGGTTGCAAGCACTTTTGTGCATAGGCAAAACAAGGGGGAAAGTTACAGCCTTACCTGTCTTCTCACCAGTCTCTGACCCAGTGCATTCACGTTTCCAATGTGATATAGTAAACTAATTATACTTAAGAATTTAATACTATACCCTACTTTCCTTTGAGCTTCTCATAAGCCTTCCCCCCAGTTTCTTATTATATGTTTTTTCTACATCCAAAGAACACATGATACATTTGCTTTCATCTTTTTGTTCTTGTCTATGAGTTCCCATAAGATGAACAAAACACCGGGCCCCCTTCTATCTTTTTCTAAAACCATTTTGATTCTCCCACAGGACGCCCTGATTTTCTACAGTGCCTGCCTTCCTTTTATACAGTAGTGCGCAGAAGAATTTCCCCAAGGTTGGACAGTGCAAATGGTCGGTATTTTTGTAGGTCTTTCTATTTTTACAGCCCTTTTCAGGGTAACCCTGCTTTCTGACCCTTTTCTGGGCACCGACTCCTCTGTGAAAATTATTTCAGGATCAGTCATTAGTCCCTCTTCTAAATTCTCCCCTCCCTTTCGAGTCATATAAAATAGAGATAAAATACAAATAACAATCCTTTGTTCACGGGATGAATCGTGGTATTGTGGTGTTTTACACAGTATCCCTTAATACTCTAATACACATTAAATCCAGGGTAAAATTTTATCGAGTAAGGTATTTGTTTGAACGTCGTTAGCTACACAAAAGGTTTCAAAGTTCTATCCAACAAATAAGTATTACATTGAAGTTCCGACACACACCAGCTGAAAACATCTTGGAGACAAGAATTTGTGGAAATGTTTAATTTCACTTTTGTGCATTTGGTCTGGCCTGTCTATATTTTGCTATCTTAGAGAGGTATTGTACTTGTACCCGCGTTATAGAACAAAAAATGCGTTCAAGTAACGAATACAAGATGGGGTACACGAACTTATTTAGGCATTGGACAACATGAATACTATTTGTGTTCGAACTTACTTACGGCCGCAGGGTCTGCTATAATTCTGACTCTGAGTGAAACACTACAAACTTGTGATAAAGAGATACAAACGTGACCTGCAGTGCGTCAGTAACAATGTAACTACAACAACATTCACAGATGAGCTGAAACATGTTGAAGAAAGTGTACCGCGATTGGTTGATAAAAGTGTCAACCCACTATAAGAGTTTCATATGGAAAAATCTTTATTCGCGAAATAAATATTTTTGATGTTGATGTTTTTTCAATTTTCCCTTACTCTAGAATACCCTCCTAATCTAAGAAAGTAAGTAGCTAAGTATCCATATAAGGTTACAATTATTTCGAATAAGGTACATTATTTTGATTACACATTAAGGTTGCTAGTTCTATGGAACAAATAAGTACATTCAAGTTCCCGCATGCTGAGAACATCAACGAAACGTAATTCGGGAAATGTAGTATATCACTCTCTTGTTCATGGTCCGGATATATCTATGTTCTGCTATGTCAAGAAAAACGGGACCTCATCGTGCCCCGCCTATTTTCCTTGCTATAGCCCTGCTCAGCAGAGAGCCTGGTTTTCTCCCTCTCCTAAAACAAAAACAGTCGAGGTTAGTAGGAGGGAGTCCGTCCAATATCCTTTCAGAATCCCCATCCCCTTGTCAGTATCATTTTTTCCTTTTCACTATTTCTCATTTGCCAGTCATCGCTTCTGTGGTATTCTTCTTTGAATTAGTGTCTCATACGCTCAAAAATCAATGCCAGTTTTTCCCCGTATTCTTATTTTTGGTTTTGTTAGTTGACCTCTTTTCTTTCACCATCGATGATTGCTCATCAATCAACCCTTTCCAGTTCAACGTGCATTCTCGAGCTCTTTCCTTGGGTTTAGGTCTCCTCGTTTCTCTCACCCATTCTGTTACTCTCCCCCATTGCTCTTTCTTCATATTGTTGTCACACTCCCTGCTTCTTCTCCCTTGACTGAATTTCTCTTCATTGCGTTCTCCCACCCCAGCTTGCAACCTTCGAGCTTTCTAACGTTCCTTGTCTGTTCTCATTTTGTCTCGCCACATCTGTTTGTGTTCCTATGTTCACCATGGTTTATTCTTTTCTTTCTTCTTACTTCGATTCCTTAGTTTTCCAAATCTTCTCATTTTGAATTCGCACCTTTTTCCTTCACATTTTTTTTGTTAACTGCCAGCCAACTGCCTCTTCCCGCTCCCGTACCAATGAGATTTTCCTTCACGTCGGGCCCGAAGCACCCAGTCCGCCTCCTTCAGCTACCATCTTCTTGTGTTCCACGCTCCCGTTCCATCTTCATAATTGTGATCTGACCCTATTTAAAAATTGACCTCGTTGCCTATGAAAAAGTCGCGCACTCAGCTTTTTTCCTCATCCATGACCACGATGTACTCTACGGCAGATTTAATTCCCGTTTATCCCCAGGTTATTCTGCCCTTCCTTCTCGCTATGATGGGGTTTTATAAATTGACTTAATCCATGAAGTCGAGCAAGGCCCTTCCTCGGTTCAAATTCCACCACTATCAATATGTGGCTATTGAGGTCTCTTCTTATAATTACTTTCTCTGTCGGAAATATGTATACTAATTACTTCGTGGCTCTAAATTTCACTTTATTTACTCTCCCTCTCCATGGCTGCCCCTCCACAATCATACAGGCTGCTACTATTATCATTATATTTTGTTGTATTTCCACTTACCGTCCCATTTGCCAGACATGACATTCTCGACTCCTGCCTCGGCCCCCAATTTAGAACCCATACATCCTACAATCTACGCCAACCTTTCCCATCTATCCATTCCTCACATTTGGTAGTTAATGCGGCCTATTCCTGTTATAACAGTAAGTTTTTTATTCGATTCTCCCATTATGCCTCCTGTTATGTGTCTCCTGTTTTCCTATTTGACTACTCCACCACGCTCATTTCTGTCTTCCGTCTGGTTATATGTTTAGCTCTCTATTGCATATCTATCTGTTGTCCATTCCCTCCTATACATCGCTGATGTAGGGGAATTTTTGGCAACCCCTACTCACCCAGCGAGGTTCCATCCTTCATTCGATTTAATTTCTCTAAATTTTTCTGGACCTTTTTCCCTGCCCCGTTTCCTCATGATAATCTTTATAATTGTTTTTTGCTGTTGCTGAAGTAGTAGGAAGAGGGGGAGCGACTTTTTCTTCAATGCCACCTGAGCACACCCGATTTGGAAGAAGGTAGAGTGTGTGTAAGAAGTGAAATAAAATAACAACAACCTAGGGCACCTTCTGAAGGAGAGGGGGGGGGGTATGGGAGGTAGTTACCTATTGATAAAACAATAAACTGCACCCATAAATGTTTACAAAGCTCAAAATATTTGCATAGAATCATGATCGGTTTGCAAGAAAGGCAGACTGGACAGGGTGTGATCTGTGATAGATACTAAGTGTGATGCAAACGCAGGTAAAACAGAACCAGAAAGAGGGGTCAAAAAGACCGTTCACAAGCTAGAAAACTAGAACTAATCTAAGTAAGATATTAAGGACAGCCTATGCAGCCGCTCCTGATCAAGGGTGGGGAGCACCTGCGAACAAATCCAGGCTGCTAATCCTCAGGCAGAGTCACCGACTGAGACCCTTCTTCTCCCGCCATGGATCATTTTAGCGCCTCCTCAACCTCGATCGCTCTTAGTCTTATCTCCCTCATTCCTACACCTTTGTCAGGAACCTCTTAGTTTCTCAAGTTATTTCCTTTTGCTTCGCCTCTTCCATCCACAGCAGTAGTGCCATTCTATCCCCGACATCTACCTCAAGCTATACCACGCCTCCCTCCCCCCTCTGAGGCGTTACGCCTCATGTTTTTAATTTCATTGTGTACGGTCTCACGCTTATCCGATGTTGGTTAAGTTCACGTCCGATACAACGACACAAAAGCTGCGAGGTTACGATCCAGCCAGCTGCCCGAACGAATCAGTGAAAAAAAACATCGATGATGATTAGCGCTGTATGCTAACTTCAGATGTGTATTTAATACATATGAACACCTCTACAGGAACATTGGAGCTTGAATTAATTTCTTCGTTAACTCAAACGGGATTAAATAGTTCATCGAACACGTCATGTCTTCGGCGTTTCTATTTCGACCTAACATTAGCGTTGATGAACCTGTTATTTGTAGGGTAAAAAAATTAGCTCGTTTGGGGATACGCCCCTGAATTTTGCCGGGTCACCTTTCCAGCCCCGAATGAGTTTAGCAAAAGGCGACACGATTTTGAAGAGTTAGATGACACGTAAACCTAAATTATAAAAGCAAAACACCTCAGGCACCACTGTATCTATCATCATACCCTTTCTCCCCTCTACACACGACCCCTTTGCCCAGCTCCTCTCTGCCCTTATCCTCTTCTTGTTTAGGGTAGTAAATCGCAAATAAAATAAATGCAAAAGTGTTCCAAGCCATCGACGTCTGGTAAAATTGTCTGCGGGGAAAAGTTTCTGCTTGTCGATGATTAGATACTGGATTTTACTTGTATGGCGGCCAATGGTCTTGCTATTGGCCCTACTACCTCAGTACCGTCAGCCGTGTGTATATGTCGATAAATGTTATATAGCATAATAAACAAATTAATTGTAAAATTCAAATTGTACTTTTAGATGCCTCAGTGCCAGTGTGCATTCCATCAAATATAGAGTAATAAATACGTAGTAAGTAGCAACCCATCAGCAACACGTCAACAGACATTGATAAAACCTAATTAGGCACTCACAGACCACTGGTAGTGCCAATTGGATGAATGGAACAAGTAAATGGATGATCACGAATGGAACGAATGAAAGGAATGGCAATGCACTATGATAGTCTTTGTATGAGTAGTCTATTGAGCAAAACATCAATGACTGCCTAGTTTTTACAAATAGTACAATACGCAACAACACAATAAAATGGTGGCATCTCGCGTTGCATCTCCAGTTGCATTCTTGCAAAGGATGTTGCAGAGCTTGCAAAGATCAACAAAGCCTGCCAAGATGTCCGCTCGCAGGCTGCACCAACACCCTCACACTGACACTTTCAGTGAACATCTGCCACAACAATTCGAACAAATTTTGGAAACTGTTTTCCGCACAGGAATCGAGAAAAACCAACCGGCTAGTTTTTTCCGCGTCTTTCGTCCAACATGTGGATCTTTGGGACTGCACTGAATCAATTAGAGCTCAAACATTACATCTCAGTGTAGTGACTGCACTGAATCAGTCAGAACTCAAACATTGCATCTCAGTGTGGTGACTGCACTGAATCAGTCAGAACTCAACCACTACATCTCAGTGTGGTGACTGTAGCGAGTCATTAAGCAAACTCGTACATATTCAGTAACCCATAGATAATGGGCCAATAAAGTGTCAAATCACAGCTGCAACATTATGGCTGTAAACCTGCAACTCCTTGTAAGTATATAATTGAGCAACATTTCACCAGAGCCTCTACTACCTAGAATCCTTGTTGGTGTTTCATTAGGTACCAATTACAGCCATCGTAAAATCGTATTGCAGGAATAAGTTACTCAATATCAACATTAGTTCATCCCAGTTGAGGTATATTTTTTGTAGGAATTCAGTGGAAGGCCTGTTGCCTGGCCGTTGTTGCCTGATCCTGTTCCTATGATAGCTCTGAATAGTCGCGACCTTATAGTTGTCTTAAGGGTTGGTTCGAGCTATCAGGAGCAGGGTTTCTGGCAGCCAACAGAATAATTTTTTTCAGCATGTATTATTCAAGTTTATTACCACCTTATTATTTTGCATAACATCCATTTGTGGTACCCTCAGCAGCCGATATTTGAAGAAGCCGCTTTCACGTTGGAAGAAAAACATGTCATCTTGACAAGTTCATGTTTTCTTGAAGAAGAAACAAATCTGGTATTTGCATACATTTACGCACTGTGAACGCTGTGTGGTAGTAGTAAAGTAGCATATCTCTGACTTCATAGAACACTTTGAACACTTAACTCCACAACGTCACTTCAGTACCCAAGTTGAACCCTTCACATTGTCTACAATAATTGGAATAGCGAGGCATCCAGGAATTAACATATAGCTATTAAACTGAATATAAATCGAATTTATTATGATTATGTTATACTCGATTGTTCTGTTACAGTTCACTGGTCAGTGTATGCTATTTCCAACCGCTTAACTGTACGAAGACTAAGAAAAAATAAACAAACAGAGGAGCAACTCTGCTCACGTCCTGCCCCTACCAGCGCACGAACGAAACATGACCAGCGCACGAGCACAAACAGGAGGTGGACGTGGATGTGTTGGGTTTCCTAAGGGGAGACAGGTTCAATCTGTCGAGGCTAGGTCCTCAAGTCATACCAACATAAACTAGGCAATGCCTCATCCGATAAGTGCCTACGATGCCGTGGCGCTTCGATTCAGTCGAGCACGTCATGCCGTCGTGCCCTTGCATTTCATCCGGCAGGCTCAACCGTGAAATCACGTCGGGTCGCGATCTGTGTGGATAGCATCAGTTCAGTGGATAGTATCATATTTCTCAGGGGTGTAGGTAGGTCTAATATAGGGGCCAAGCCGGTCGTAAACTTCTAAACAGGCCCATGCCAGTGGGTGTCCGGACTTCCAGACAGTGCGCCGGCTGGGGCTTCTCCATCGCAAGAGGAGCTGAGGCTAAGCAACAACAACAACAACAACAACAACGTAATTCCTCAAAACGATTTGCACAATGCAAACTGGGTCTGTGTTTTGTCCACAACACGAAATTGAACAATGAATTTCAGATATAAGAAGAATATTACATTGAAAATAGGAAAAAATCCATAGTAGAAATAGGTGATATATTAAAGTTTTTTGTTGAAAAACTACGTCTTGATACTCCAAAAACACTCGGTACTAGTGTTTGGCTGAGGCCATTGACGAAAGATTGAGTTTCAAATAAGTGGAATTCTTCCTACAAATAAATTACTTTCTTCGTCATCTAGTTTTTTTTCTTCACCCAACTTCACAACAGTTTGGTATGATAGTTGAAGTTGTTTTCCATGCTATTCACTTTCTTCTATTTTTATTTTAACTCGTACTTTTCTAATTTAAACTTTTTGTTCGTGATCGGCGATCATTGTCGGACTGTAGCAGATGGGTGGAACAGAGTATACGGATCGGATCACAAAAAAAAAAATGTATCAGCGTGTATCGCCAACTGCTAAGGTGTTTTAAAATAAAATATTCCCTGTTTAATGTCATATCTTTGTTGATATGCTGTGATCTAGATATCTTTGCTCAACCCTTCGCGCGATTTTTAAATCGAAGCCAAAGATGTTGACACATGGACATTCTCCACAGAGAATAGCCAAACTCTGCAAAAGAAATCATACCCTCCCTGTAGACCGGAAAGAAGTAGTGACTTGCGAGACAGATGTGGAGGGCCAGTGTCCGATAGCCGGAGGCCAGTGCATCCGGTCCGGACGACCCTGTCATCTCAGGAAACGCGCTCGGACCCGCCGGCTGGAAGCTCGGCGACTCCCTATCCAGCCCGTATTTAATGTTTGTTTTTCTCCGGTTACTCGGCACTCTTAAAACTGTTTCCCCAACATCACTATTTTTATTGGAACAGCATTGAATGACCGGTGTCGCTACACACACTAGTATGCCGAGCCGAAATATATTACCAAAATTGACTGGCTGCATCAGTATATACGAACACACTTCAGACGAGGGAAACTAGCGATACGGTGTCATTATTGCTTTTCAGTCTGTCTGCTCGGTTGGACACTGAGCCTGAGCATTGCAGCAGAAGTATCGGATGACTTGGCCATCCTGGTCCTCTAGGTGGCGAAGGGGTCGCTAGAGTTGAATAAATAGTCAGGAGAACGCAAAGATTGCTTTACTCGGCATCCGAGTGATCTGATGACGCCTTGTGGGGTGACCCGCAACCCTCAAGCCTCTTGAGTGTGCAACAGCTAGCATCCCTTGCCCCTACATGCTGCGCAACACCATCCCTTGCTCCTCCGTAGCTGCGCTACACCATCTCTTGCCCCTCCATGCTGCGCAACACCATGCCTTGCTCCTCCATAGCTGCACTACACCATCTCTTGCCCCTCCATGCTGCGCAACACCATCCCTTGCTCCTCCATAGCTGCGTTACACCATCTCTTGCCCCTCCATAGCTGCGCTGCACCATCCCTTGCCCCTCCATGCTGCGCAACACCATCCCTTGCTCCTCCATAGCTGCGCTACACCATCCCTTGCCCCTCCATGCTGCGCAACACCATGCCTTGCTCCTCCATAGCTGCGCTACACCATCTCTTGCCCCTCCATGCTGCACAACACCATCCCTTGCTCCTCAATAGCTGCGCTAAACCATCTCTTGCCCCTATATGGCCGGGCAACACCATCCCTTGCTCATCCATAGCTGCATTTCACCATATCTTGCCCCTCCATGGCTGGGCAACACCATCCCAATGATAGTATACATGAATCGTTCTTTATTCAATATATTCAAAGGCCTCTAGGCTAGCCTACAATAATGAATATGACAGCGAACTGCAGATAGAATTATGAAAGTGAATCCTAGAGTTATTTGTGTCCCGATTGTATACTTTGTAGGACTCTGAAGAACATGAAGGGGTATAGTCGATTTGTATAGGAAAATATATTGCATTGGGTGCGATTCTCATGCCGAGTGTGTCAAAAAAAGTCAACGTAAGCCTAGAAAGTCTAAGAAGAGAGATGAAGTCATTGAAGCAGTGGCCTAGTAATGGTGTAGTAGCCGAAGATAGAGCAGTAGAATTATTAAATGTTGGTCTGTGGCTAGTGAGGCCTGGTCAGATGAGGAGGGTTTGTAGGGAGCTCCTCGCCGAGCTTCACGTGTCTGCTTTCTTCAACTGATCTGTTCGCTTCGACGTGTGGACTAATGAACATTCCTTACGACTTATAGGCGTAATTTTGCCCAGTGATGCATCAGCGATCATAATAAAAATGGGTCGATTTTATACGAGTTCAATGCAAATTCATTGCGTGTAATTAAATATAAGAGTTTTCTTTGTTATAATCAAGTGTCAGGGTCGATGGCAGATCAGCTGTTTTAGGTGGCCGGACAAAGGCTGCTGGTCGGTCCCTCATTCGGCGTATTGATTTATGCTATTTATCAGTACTCTGCAATTCGAAAAACCTTTTATTATTTTGTTATTGAGGAACAAATTTACTATAGTTTTCATCATCCCAGTATTGTGTGACGGATCTTAGTCATTACGACTGTCGGCTGGGTTCAGATTAACACCATAGTTGGTTGAGTTCAGATTAACACCATCGTTGGTTGAGTGCAGACTCGCACCATAGTTGGTTGAAGGCAGAGTCGTATCATCGTCGGCTGGGTGCAGACTAGCACCATCGTCGGTTGGGTGCAGACTAACACCATCGTCGTTTACGTGCAGAATATCACCATCGTCGGTTAGGTGGAGACTATCACCATCGTCGTTTGGTGCCGGCTGGCACCATCATCGGGTTGGGTGCAGACTAGCACCATCATCGGTTGGGTGCAGACTAGCACATCGTCGGTTGGGTGCAGAGTAGCTACATCGTAGGTTGGGTGCCGACCATCACCATCGTCGGTTGCAGCACAGAATAGTGCAGGATAACGAAATTACCAAGGGCTTTTGTTACAAGGGAGGTCCTTGCTACTCAGGGTAACCTTGCTTTACATGAAGCTCTGACTACACCAGGTAATCCTGCTTCACATGAAGCTCTGACTACACAAGGTAACTTTGCTTCACTAGATGTCCTGACAACACAAGGAAACCTAGCTCCACTGGATGCTCTGACTACGCAATAACTACGATGCCCATAAAAAACAGGGTGCCCATGGGACATATGTTTCTCTTGCTACACAATTTGCCCTTGGTACATAAGCAAGTGTCATTACACACGGTACACCTACTACACAGGGTGACCTTAGTACTACATAGGGTGATCTTATTAAACTTGTGGGCCTTAATACACAGAGTATTCAGCGCCTATAAAGAGCGCCCTTACTATACAGGGTGCATGATCAACAAATGGGCGCTTTCCTACACACGGTGCTTCTCCTTAAACAGTGTGACTTATCAAAGAGCGTGCTTTTACTATTCAGGGGGCCTTTACTATACGGGATGCTCATACACAAATAGGGTGCCTATTGTAAGCCGGGTGTTATCACAACACGCATCTACTGCATATGATACTCTTACCTAAAGAGAAGGTCTTTGCTAAACATGGGGTCCTTACTACACAAAGGGCTCTTACTACACATGGAGCCCTTAATAAGAAGGGGTCCCTAACTACACGGGGGGCTATTACTACACAAGGCACTCTTTCTACACAGGGGGTTCTTACAACCCATGGTGTCTTTAGAAAACAAGGCGCACTTACTGCTCCACATAAGTAGCATTAACATAATATTCACTTATAATGTGAGAAAAAATCAACTTTTCCTAAAACCGAACCTAAATATCATATCTGAGTTTTCCAAAACCGTACATTTTCGGAAGAAATGTTTATCTTGATGACTCTCAGAGATGTCTAGGAACAGCGTTGGTTTCGACCGACGTTAGGTCTAAATTATCTGAGTAAATGTTTCAAATGATCAAAACAAGACGAGTCTAACTGGTTAAAATTGACTGTTTTTGTAATGGATTACAGCGATTAAAAACTCTTATTTTAATCTAGTTCGGACATGTAACGCTAAGGGGAGTCACATTCATTGACTGACATATTCAATCGTAGGAAAGTAGTGGATGGGTACAATGGGTCGTAATGCACGCGTTGATACCAGATGTCAGGCACTCATGCCGTAGAGAATCATTATTTGATTAAAAGTCAGTATAGTCTACTGATAGAATCTATTTTAATTTAAACGTTTTTACGTATTCCACAATGACAGCTGCACCAGAGCTCGTTAATTGGCTACAATGAAAAGGGTGGTGCCTTCTACTCGGACTCTCTAAAATGACTCATTCGATCGATAGCTGCCGTGAACCCATTCTCGCCCCCCTTCAGGTGATCAGCCGGCCGCGAGCAGGTGTAGGCCCCTGTTACTCATTTAGACTGAGCTGTTTACTTGAGGAGAGTCATCTACGCGGTAACTGTTTACACCGTCAGTTAACAGAGCTGGGCTGTCTACTGTCCACGATGGTCGACTGTTTACAGTCAGGTGGCGAGCCACCAGGGAGAGACACGGCTGTTAGATCAGTGGGCGCTGTTTGCTACTCACGCCCTTGGCTGCTGATTCCTGACGATGACGCACCAGCGCATGTTAGGACTTGTGGCTTATGGAACAAGTCGGAGCTAAAAGCGTCAAAGGCAAGCGTTGATTGACGGTAAGCAAGTTAGGCTGCCGATAACATGACAGGTTTTAGGGTATTTCTTTTTGTACAGTTGAGGCAATTAGCTGAGTGGAGAAAGAATCATCTAATCTAAACGATTTTTAAGAGAGCTTATGAATGGAGCCCAATTGGGAACTTCGGAACGCATATCAGGAAAGGAGATTTGTTTTTTACTTTGGATTTGAGCATTTGAGAAAATGGATTTGCTTAAAAAATAACGCTCACAACTTCAGAGCAGCGATGATGTATTGCATTCGGGGTATCATCTCTGTGAACAAATGCTTATAAGGATAATTTCTCAAAGAATTAACGTGATGGACACTAGTGTTCCATAATTCACTCACCGACAAAGCATTCCGCTAATGAGATGAATAGCCGGTAAATAGCTACCACTTACCTTATTATCGAACATATTTTGTTAATTATTGGGTTCGGCATAGCATCAAATTTTAGGCTACCGGGGCTTTTTAATCAGGCGTCCGTCAGCTCGTGCGTACCCATGCAGTTTGATAATGATAGGACTTGAAATTCACCAGCATCACCAAAATGTCGATAGCGAGAAAACTTCCGCTGACGAAAATATTTTACAATACGCAAAGTATTCGGGTTACCGAATGGGTGGTCAATCCCCCAGAAGTGTATTTTATGCCCAAACAATCGTGAATTTTATTATTGCCAGCTAAAGAGCATAAACACATTACGCCCACTTTGTGTTCAATCGTTGCGTGCTATTATGAATTTACTTGTAGATTATCTGTCAAGTTAATTTTTTTACATTATTCAAAGTTTAAATTGTCGTAGTCTGAGCTACCATATTTCATGATGAAAAAAATTACCCCAAATGCGAGTCACGTTCCTACTTTCATTAAAGCGGGTTTTTCAGTTATGCTCAAAACATGAGACGTGCGTAGAGCTAACTGGAACTCTTCCGTGGGGGGTTCACTGTACCGACCTTAGCACAAACTTTGTGAGTGAACGAAGGCATGTTGGATGGGGAAGGCAGCCGCTTGTGCCCCCCAGTTTTCGACAGGAATGAGAAACAGAGTCTACTAAGCGATAGACGGTGACCCATGTCACCAAACCATCCCCAATCACAAGTGGATTTGGTTCAATGATAATGCGATCACCCTTTAGACTGTATAGATATGTCACTGGCTAACACTCTTTGAGCCGTGCTACATAGTACTATTTTGACTGCTGATAGTATAGAAATATGGCGTAATTAACGTTCTTCGCACCGTACTAGCTAGCACTCTTTGGACCAAGCTAATACCATGAATATATTGCCCTATCTAGAACTCTTTGGACCGTGCTAATACCATGAATATCCGGCACTAGCTAGCACTTTTTGGATCGCCCATGAACCAAGAATATATGGCACTAGCCAGCACTCTTCGCACCAAGCTAGGACTATGAAAATATGGCCCTTACCAGCATTCTTGGGGCCGTTCTATTATCAAGAATATATGGCATGGCACTAGCAAGCCATCTTTGGGTCGTTTTGCTACCATGCAAATTTCGCAGAAGCTAGCACTCTTTGGAACGTGCTGGTACCTAAAATATATGGCACTAGCTAGCATTATTCTGAACATGCTCGTACCAAAAAAATATGGCTCTAGCTAGCAGTCTTTAGACCGTGCTAATACCATAAGCTTATGACACTAGCTAGCAGTTTTTGGACCGTTCTGGTACCAAAAACTTATGGCACTTGCCAGTACTCCTGGATCGTGAGAGTACCATGAATATCCGACGAAATATATACAAGAATGTAAAGGGTATTAATTAAAATAGGAAGGAAAGAAGGCCGACAGTACTATCCTTCGTCAGTACGTTGGTAAGGAATCAAGAACATTGGGTGTTTGTTTCAAGGCTTCTTTCCACCATCATGTCACTCTTAGGTGAGTGATGGAGGAAGTAATGATATCAAGAGGAGAACTTCTTGTAATGATCCAAGTTACTACTTTGTTGAGCGATAAGGACTCCTTGTTTTTGCCCGCCAGTGCTGAGACACGCTGACTTAACAATAGAGAGGATCAAAAAGCAACTGAGCGCCGGACGTAAACTGTCTACCGAACCAAAGTGTTGCTCAAAAACACGCTTTCCAATACCCACTTTTATCCTCGCGTTCGCCCGGCAGACAAGAAATGCTCGGACGAACAATAAATTCGAATTAGTGGTGTCCCCAAAAAAGGAAGTCTTTCACGAGTGAAATATATTCGCTGTTTTTGCCAGCCGACGACAGGCAGCCGAGCGGATGGAGGACGAAGTGTCATTTGCTTCCCTGTGGATGGAAGATAGTCGATGTGGATCTGTGTGCTGATTTTGTATTCTGGGTGGCAAAGGAGATGTGGATCTGTGTGCTGATTTTGTATTCTGGGTGGCAAAGGAGATGTGGATCTGTGTGCTGATTTTGTATTCTGGGTGGCAGAGGAGATGTGGATCTGTGTGCTGATTTTGTATTCTGGGTGGCAGAGGAGATGTGGATCTGTGTGCTGGACTAGTATTCTGATTGAAGGAGTCCATTATAAATGGGAACAAGTAGATTCCATGAGTCAGTATGTGACCCCATTGCATTGAAATGACCGTTCATTGACTCATGCTACGAATACTGACTCAGTAATACCAATGGGCAATTGGTAAATTAATTACTGATTCAGGAAACCGCATGTGCATGCCATCATTTCGATTTCTGACAAAAGTATGTTTCTCATTTATTTAACCGAAAAGTCAGTGCTTCTGCGCGTTTGTGAGTGTTTGATGTTGAGTTCTTTGTAAGGATTGTGATCGATATATTAGAGCAAGACTATCCTTGTGCTCTCGAGTGCAATCTTATGAGTGTTTATTGTGTTTATGAGTGTCAATGAGTTTTTATTACTACTTGTGAGTTCTGCGAGTGCTGTAAACTCTATATTTGAGTGTTTCAAAATGAAAAGAAAACATATTCCTCACGATGAGACTATCTGGGAAATCCATCAACGGATTGAGATAAACCAACATCAAATGGTGTTCAATGACCGACCCATGGGTTATGTTTGGTTAGAGTGGCTTGTTTGAGGTTTGGTAAGATTAGATTAAATTAAGTTGGTTCAGGTCAGGTTATGTTAGGATAGGAAAAACTAATTCAAAGTTTCCTGGGAATCTACTAAATTTTATGTCGGAAGGCTGTGAAGATTCCCCCCTTCCCCCTCCCGGCAAAGAATTTCATTGTTACCCATCATCTCGGTCGATGAACGGGTGTATACATCCGTGTATACAAGCGTGTATACTCGGGTTCATGCACCAGGGTATACAATTAGTATACTCCTGCATCTCGAACATGTCCGTACAACCTGTTTGTGTTTATACTACAGATTTGTATTGAAAAGTAATATTCCTGACGCTCCCCTATTTTCAAAGCCTATTATGTCGCGGACGACAGCTACATCGATGTACAAGATCCTGGTCAATTAGCATCACCAGAACAACTATTTGTTTTATCCTTCTATTTATAGATACAATAAGCTCCCGCTCGTTATCTCCGGTAAGGAACGGCACGCTGACACTGGCTCTCCCTCAGTGACACCATCTCAGTGGCACCCTTGCAGGGTACCCTTGCAGTGGCACCCTCTCATTGGCAATCTCGTCCATGGCAGCCTTTAAGGGGCAATCTTGCTGTGGATGCCCCGTACTGACACTCTCACAAGAAAACCCTCACGTGGCACTGGCACCCTCACAGAGGCACCATCGCAGGGACACGTTCGCAGTGACACCATCACAGTGACACGCTCGCAGTGACACCATCGCAGTGACACGCTCGCAGTGGCACCATTGCAGTGACACGCTCGCAGTGGCACCATTGCAGTGACACGTTCGCAGTGACACCATCGCAGTGACACGTTCGCAGTGGCACCATCACAGTTACACGCTCGCAGTGGCACCATTGCAGTTACACGCTCGCAGTGGCAC
>SDVV010009081.1:0-16881 GCA_016164225.1 Gammarus roeselii
CTACGCACTAGGCCAGGATCGAATCTTGGCGAGGACTGAAGTTTGTCCAATGATGATTTCACTGTCCACATACATTTCTCCCAACGTTATTGTAGGTATATTCTCTCTAACATCTATGAGCACGGTTATTGTGCCTTAACAGTGATGAAACAGAGGAATTGGTGGTCGACCCTAAAACAGTACAATACCCACGAAAGCTTGAATCACAACTTTTGTTGTGTTGGATGGCCTAGTGCGTAGAGTGCTGGACTCGTATTCCGGCGACGCAGGATCGAATCTCCCAACGTTATTGTTGGTATATTCTCTCTAACGAGATAACTTGTTTATGTGTAAATCTTCTTTCCATATTCATCAAGTTGTATAATTCCACATTTGGAAATTTAACATGTAAGAAAGACCAAATTTTGCAAGATGTTGGAGCATTTCGAATTACCAACCTCATGTTTTTTATTCATCAGTTTTAGTCTCTACGAGAACGGATAGTATATGTTGTGAATCATTTATTGCTCCATGAAGTACGAACCGTCCGCCCACTAGAGACTATAGCTATGACGTACTCAATCTGAACTTACGTTTCGCAAATACAAATAGTGCAACTTATAATTGAGTTTCGTGGGTTACATTTCAGAATTGAAAACCCATTGCTAGACGGTGGGGATAAAGTATAAACGACATCGGCATGCATGATCAAATGTATTACACTGACATCGATTCAATGTTAAGAAGGATGAATTACTGTCAGTCGAGCCAGCTATTGAAGGCAACCATTTATATTACTCAATAATAGGCAAACATCAATCTAATTACTGCGCATGTGTTGAGATCCCTTTATACTTTGACATCAAAGCTTTTGATATCCAATCGACAGTCCGCAGAACGCTGGCAATAAAAAAAGTGGCAAATTATCTAATGATTTTGCCCTCCTGAAGATTCCTACATTTTTTAAATCATCTTTTTAGTGTACGAGGCACTAGTGGACGACGTCACCTAAGTAGGACTCGGACGGGCGGAAAAGTCCATCTCAGTAATACTCTAAGTTAGCAGCACATCTCTCAGCCCAGATCTGCTGTCCAGTTTCTGGGCTGCCTGTCGCAGTGAAATTATCTTATATATTTTTACGTAATAAGATCCTTGAACATAAAAAAATGAATCACGTAATCACGCACTGCGTGGACAGTTAACAACACTTGGAAAGACATTGCGGATCATTCAATTGCTGTTATTATAGAAAATGAGTGATGTATTCATCACAAAAAGAAACCCCAGAGGCACATTGCAGTGGATACGTGGCAACGGCTCTAGCTGGATTGTGGGGAATAAAAATTCGATAGAAAAATAACACTAGAATAGAGATACTACTCACAACTGAATATTTATTATATTTTTGTGAGTTTTAACGACAGTGTGTAGTGTCCTTAAAATAAGGAGACTACACACTACTGAATATTTATAAAAACAAAACTAAATAGAAATACTACACATTACTGCATATGTACAAGTAATTTTTCGTCTACGTACGTACGCACGCTGAGCGAATAATAGCAGCTGAAGGAATGTATATTGAGCGACTAATAGCAGCTCATATATATAGAGGGTGCAGTGGCGAGCTAAAAATCGTTAATGTTAATCTATGGTGTTAATGCTAGCTGTACTGCAAATTAAATCTTGAAGTACTGCTGGAATGAACTCTTCAGCCCGTCCCAAGCCTACTACCACTACTACTACTACTACTACTACTACTACTACTACTACTACGACGACTACTACTACTACGGTTGTGCCCGTCCCAAGCATGACACGACTCTTTTCACAATTCAAGCTATTACTACGAATATTCAAGCTATTACTACGAATATTTTTCTACGGAGGAATCTTGCCAACACGATGGCATTTTTCTCTTTACTTTTCTACCCTCCCTGTGGAAGAGGAAAGAAAGGAGAAAAATGGGGAGAGATAGGCAAAATTGCAAACTAGTGTGGGTGAAGTCTGCTGGTCACTCACCCTCCCGCCCCATGATATTCGAAAATCGAACCCGCACCAGGACGAGAGCTTTGCTCAACTTTACGGTATGACGTAGATTCGACAGATATCATCTATTGTTGAGGCAATGAGTATTTTCCTATGGAGAGACCTTGCCGATACAATGATATTTTTCTTTCCTTTCTCTACCCTTCCTGCAAGAGATAAAAGGGAATAGAAAAATGGGAAAGATAGATAATAATTACGAATCAGCGCGGGTGAAGTCTGTGGGGACTCAGCGGCGCTTGCTGAGAAGCCGCAACGAAGGCTTACCCCCCTACCGCATGCTATGCGAAAATCGAAACCGCACCAGGAGGAGAGCTTGCTCAACTCTATGGTACAATGTAGATTCGACAGATATCATCCATTGTTGAGGCAATGAGTATCCTCTTACGAAGAGACCTTGCTGACACGATGGTATTTTAATCTGCACTTTTCAACCTTTCCGGTCGGGAGAGAAAAGAGAGGAGAGAAATGAGGATAACATCAATCTGTTGAAACAGTGAGAACCTTCCTATGGAAGGACACTATGAACACGATGCCATTCTCCTTTTCTTCTTTTCTTCTCTTTGTGTCAGGAGAGAAGAAAAAAAAATAACAGGACATTTTAAAAGAAAACTGCTTCCCTTGGGTGGCAACGCCGGTTTCCTAGTAGACAACATTTCCTAGAGATGCCCTCTGATCATCACACTATTAAACAGTCTAGGAGATGCCCCTCCAGTGTCTCACCCTGACGTATCTAATGAAATATAATGACATAAATGTCAGATGCCCTCCGGCATCTCACCTTGAAAGTTATTCATTTGTACAGTGTGAATGAACTAACCGTCTTCTCTCTCTCTAGAAGCACAGATTCGGGCGAGACCTAGTACAGCAGGGAACGGAGACGTATATGTGCTAACCTTTTCTCCACAGATGTTCCAAATTTGTTCAAAATTTAAATACCGATTTTGCCCTTTTTGGACTAAAACTTTGTGTTAACAAAAAAAATATATATTTTGATTCTTTAGACTAACTCGATGTTCGAGCTAATCTAAAAATTTGAATATCTGTTCTTATCTTTTCTGGATTAGAATCTTACAATAACTGTTTTCCAAAATTTAGAACACTTTAGTTCCTGCTGACTAAACTCAGTCAAACATTATTTCAAAACGTAAATATTCGTGCCTCCTTGGACCAAAACATGTAATAATACCCGTTTTTCAAAATTTAAAATACTCTTGTTTTTTTTTACTAAACTTAGGTGATGCCACGATCAATTATTTTCCCAGGACGTCTCACATTGAAGTGCGACAGCCTTCAAGGAACCACTTGCGTACATAAGACCTAATCTTCTGAGCACATAGGGGGAGTACCACTACCCAAGCAGCTGGGTGTGTAGCTCTCCTAAACGTGTACATACTTGTCGAAATTTAATTCCCAAAGCTCCTTTGGAAGTAGACTCAATAGTTAGTTGGAGTCCGTCTGACCCAACTTCTGGGGCAAGCCAACAAGTATGCGCTCGAAGAAAAGTGTGAGTCCGCTGAGCGTATGGGCGTGTCCGTCTCTGCTCGACCGTCTGAGATGCGACCGCCTGGAACATAAATACTTCTCTTCCCATCTTGGTCGCCCCGTTCCTGAATTGTCATCCTGACACTCGACCCTTTCTACTCCGGGGCTGAAATGCCCCGGGTAGTAGTGGGGTTTTGTTAGTAGGTCGTGGTGACAGTAGTGGTTGTCCTTCTCTTTTCTGTCCTTACAACCTTCCTTTTTATGTATGTGTGCGTGAATTCCTAAAGCCTCGTTGACTATCCCCACTCTTCTATCAAAGAAAACACTTGACATGAGCACTAGTGCTCGTTTGTTTTCCTAACTCTAATCTAATCTAATCTACTTCTACTACGAATTCGTGTTTGTTCACATACCGATTGTAAACTGACCCTTTGTGTTATTTTTTGCAGGATCTCCTGAGTTATTTTTTGCAGACTCTCTTACATATACAGATACAATGCCGAATCCCCCAGAAAGAGAGGTTGCCGACAGCACTGCAAATTTTACACTCCTCTCATACACTCACTCGCACAACTTTGCTCTTTTGCGCTAAAGGGTTCGGCCGGAAGACCCCGCAACACACCCTCTGGGTCATGAGTGCGGTCCGAGGTCAGTGTCGGCAGCAGGGCCTGACAGTATGACTGGTTTACCACTGTCGCGTCATGATGACCGCCCCGTCCCCCCGCCCACAACCATCCCGTCTTTTAACGAGATGCCAAGGGCGGGAAAGCTCATCATTCTCCACTCACGCCTATTCATTGCACGCTCTCTCGCTATCTCGACACTCTAGTCTCTATCCATCCACCCAAACTTCTGTCTCCCTCTAGGCCTACGTCCACTCGCCTCTGCCTTCAATACCCTCTTCCCCAATCTCCCTTTATCTATCCTCACCATGTGCCCGAACCATCTCAGAACACGCGAATCAACTCTGTCCTCTAACTTTTTCACTATCCCCGTTCTAGCTCGCACCACGTCGTCATCGATCCTGTCTCTCAGCGTCGAAACAGCCATGCTCCTGAAACATTTAATCTCAAAGACATTCGATCTTCTTCTCTCTTCTGCTCTTACCCCTCAAGTCTCAGCCCCGAAGAGAACAGTTGGGACAACTACACCCTCATACAGCCCTCTTTTTGCTGCCATCCCCAACGTCTTACAGCTCATTACAATCTTCAGTGCACCCAACACTTTACACCCTTTCTTCACTCGTGACTTCACTTCAGTTTCCACTAGTTCAGTCTTCTCCACATGGGAGCCCAGATACTTAAAACATTGAATTTCCTCCTATATCTCTACATTAAGGAGGACACTAATTCCACTCGCATCGACATTCCTTGAGCATCTCATTACTTTACTTTTACCGACGTTCACTCAAAGCTTCCTCTTCTCACACACTCTACCAAACTCCGATACTAGCCTACACAGATTTTCTTGTGAATCTGCCACCAGTGCCGTATCATCCGCAAACAGTAACTGGCTCAACTGCCAACTCCGCTCATCCGTTTCCAACAGCTCCAAGCCACGACCCAATACACTCGCGTTCGCCTCCCTGACCACTCCATTCATGTAGAGATTGAACAGCCAGGGAGACATAACGCAGCTTTGTCTCAGACCCACGTTCAATCTAAGCCAATCACTCAACTTGCTGCCCACTCAGACGCATGCTCTGCGGTCAACATAAAAACTCTGAACTGCTTTCAGTAGATTTCCACCCACTCTATAAAACCGCAACACCCTCCACAACGCTTTCCTGTCAACCCTGTCGTAGGCCTTCTCCAAATCCATGAAGGCCCTTAACACATCCTTTCCCTTTGCGAAGTACTTTTCACAGACTTGTCTTACAGCAGAATTTTGATCGGCACACCCTATACCACTCCTAAAGCCACACTGTTCCTCTACACTTGCGTCATCCGTACAGTGCGTAATCCTTTTGATCAGCACTCGCCCGTACAACTTATCGACCACACATAATAAACTGATACCTCTTGCGTTGCAACACTTATGTTTATCTCATTTACTCTTGTATAGCAGAACAATGCAAGCACTGTGCCACTCCATCGGCACCACGCCCGCTACAAAACACAGATTCAGCAGCCTCACCAGCCATTCGATAATCGTTACTCCACTCCTTTTCAGACACTCGGTCGCAACATATCTAAACCAGGAGCTTTCCCTGCTTTCAATACCTGCACCGCTACCTACACCTCTTCCCCAGTACTGTCCGCAACAAGTCTCTTTCCAAAAACTGCTATCTGCGCTCCACCACTCACAGCAACAATGTCAACCTCTCTGTCATCCTCGACATTAAACAATTTATCAAAATACCGTACAACAACACTTTCCATCAACAACTGGCCGTTTCTTCTTTCACCGCCTCCTCCTAACCGGTCTCTCTCTTTCTCACCCTCCTAACCCATTTCCAGAACATCTTTTTGTTCTTCTCAAAATTCTGGCAAAACCGTCTGCCCCAACTGGCATCAGCGTTCTTTTTGGCTCTCCTCACCACTTGCTTTACCTCCTTATTTTTCTCCTTATAGTTGTCACAGACCACCACCGACATCGCTTGCAACCACTCCTCAAAAGCTCTTAATTTCTGCGTCACCGCCAGCTTGTCCACCTCGTCCCACCACTCGCAGCTCTTCCGTCTGCACCCGACCACTCTGAACGTCTCCCATTCTTTATCCACATCTTACCTTGCCCTCTCAATCTCTTGTGCTCTTTAATTGTGAGAGCTGTATTAAGCGTAAACTGCCTGGAAAATCGCCTGTAAATAAGTGCGGAAGGAGAGTGCGAAGATTACCCCGGACGACATCTGAGGATGCCGCCTTGCCTGGAGCTCTTTTCGGGTTGCTCCACCAGGACGAGCAGGCCATCTTCAGGGACCTCAAGGAGCAGGACATGGGAACCTCGCCTCTGCTTCTGTGACATGGATCGCAGGATCAATCAGATATAGGGGGCCCTCCAGGGCCTGCGGTGGAGGGATGACGACGGAGAGAACGGGGGCCTTGCAGCAAAGGTATTCGTGTTCGAGAATCAGCTGTGCACCTTCGTCGATGGAGCCGTGGAGGTCCGACGAGCACGTGAGTCAGTTGGGGAGGTGAGGGCTGAGGTGGATGGGGTCAAAGAGGACCTTGTTAGAACCAAACGTGACTTTTGAGAGCTTCATCACCATCCTTAGTAGAAACCAACGTTCCGATATGGAGAAGGCTGGTAAGGGCTTGGCGGAATAGACGAGGAAGCTAGTGAAAGTTAACGAGTTGGTAGTCCATGCTTTGCAACTGGATGGACAGGCATCCCGAGAGAGGATTGACCGGAATGACCCAGTTCGATCACGGAGGAGCCTTGGTGGTTTCGTCCTGTTTTCCGACCGTGACGCCCTACGTAAAAGTCTGCAAGGGCATCACGCATTCACCCCTAAGCCCATTTCTGGGCTACTGGTGCTGGATGTGAGCTCGCAATTTGCATCCATCCATAAGCCCAAACCCGGAGTACCTACTTTCCGTCAGGTCAAGAGATCATCGGCTGCCCGGAAACCGAAAACCTGGCCTAGGCCGATACCTCGGACCATGACATCTGCGGATAGAAACCGCACTCAACCTCGACGGGGCAGCGTAGATTCGGATGGATTTTAGCAGGTCCAGAACCAGTTTGCCTTCATGAACCGGCCAGCGTTTGCAATGCCAACGCGGAACACTTTTGAGAAGTTCACCGATCTGGACGGCGAAACTGAGACACTTGTCATAGGCAACTCTATCGGCCAACACCAGGCGGTCGAATTTGTTCATAGGTGTAAGGCAAAGAGGCGGGTTATTTGCAAACCAGGTGCCACGCTAGAGAAGATCAGAGGTGCTTTTGCGGAGGTTGAGGTTTCCAGTCGGGAGACTCATAGTCGGTCATGTAGAGACCAATGATCTTGAGAAGACAAGGTCGAAAGATTTGCTAGCCAAGTATAGGCAGCTGATTTCTACCCTTAAGGCAAATACGGATAGTGACCATCACATCCATTTAATCGCGCATGAATGATGATGACGAGCTGTACAGTAGTAAGTTAACCTATACAAATCGAGCCTTTGAGACTATTTGCAAGTCCAATGGAGTATCCCTAATAAACTTTTTTGATGACTTTTGTGAGAAAAGCGATCTTTTCCCAAAGGATGGCCTACATCTGCACGCTGTAGGAAATGCCCGACTTGGCAAACTGCTTTATCTAAGCGCTAAGAAAAACTATGCCCAAAAGTTAGAGGTCCAGCGTGCTTTCAACGGACCCTACCTAGAGGGCCCCGTGCCCGCAGCAGATTCACCGACGGGAGCGATAACCAATCATTCGCTCCAAGAGGAAGAAGCAGCGATCACGGTCAAAGCGTTACAGGGCTCACAAGAAGACAACTCCAAGGGTGGTCGAGATTCTGGTCCACTGCCGCCAGGTCGAGACCTTCCTAATGGAGAAGTCGAAGACCGAGACACGCACCGTCTAAAGGTCTTCTTCTGTAACACACAGTCCTATGCCCCTAGGATCGACGAACTTAGGAGACCGGCGGCACTGGTGGCATAAACGAAACATGGCTCGATCTTCAGAAAAAAAACTGGCAGCAGAAATAATGCTACCAGGCTACAAAATATTCAGCGTGGACAAACCCACCCCTAGTAAACGAGGGGGCGGATCCGTGTTGTACATAAATGAGATACTGCATCCATTTCTTCGAGCAACGCTGGCTACAGTTTCTTGCAAAATACTCAACAAAGAAATCAAAATGGCCCATGCGACATTAAAGCTGGCATTGGTGAACCTCAACAGTCACACCCTTACGGAACAAGTTGCCCAACTTTATGAGAAGCTGAAAGAAATAGTCTCAAATAATCACGAGAATATCATCTTCGGGGACTTCAATCTTCCTTATATTGACTATGCGAGCCTAACTTCACCGGCTCAAGGCAATAAACTAGCGGAGTTTATCGCCAATAATGGTATTACCCAGTATGTTTGTGAACCAACCCGGGGGAACAACATACTGGACCTAGTCATGTCAACTGAGGAGCGTTTGGTCGGCAACATCTTAGTTGGCAACAAACTGGGAAGTGCTGACCTCAATACGGTGGAATTCACCATCAAAGTGCCCCGGTTAGCCCCACAGGGAGCTGTACGCCGCCACAATTTTGCGCGAGCCGACTTCCAGGGGATGAGAGAACAACTAACTGCGCCTAATTTAATCAAACTACTCAGTGGACGCTTGCTGACGCATCCTCAATGAGAGAGTTTGCGAGGCTAACGACCGATGTATACCATTGAGGACAATTGATCCTGCGTAAAGGATCAGGCCCCTTTGGTGGAACGTCAAATTGCAAGAGCCGTAAATCGTCGCGATCAACTAAATGCGCAACAAATGAGGGATAACACCGTAGATACGGCAGAACTGCATCGCCTGGCGTGTAGGATAGCCCCTAGGCTAGTCCGATCCTCTAAGCGTACGGAACAAAAAACATGGCGGATAACGCCAAAGAGAACCCTTAAGATTTCAATCGCTACGTCAACGAGCGCAGAATTGCTAGGGACTCAGTTAGCCCGCTAATGGATGAAGATGGTGTCCTCAGTACGTCACCTGAGGACATGGCCAGTGTCCTGAATAGCTTCTTTCCCTCAGTGTTTACAGTTGGGTATATAGTTCAACGAACGAGTTACTGTTTACGCTGGGGAAGTGACCCTCAACGACCTTGTGTTCACGAGAGAAGAAATTGTTAAATAATTAGAGGGACTGAACATTTACAAATCGATTGGTCCCAAAACACATCACCCCAGTGTTCTCAAAGAAACTCGAGAACAATTGGCGGATTTCCTGACCCACATCTTCAACTTATCGATGACGAGTGGCGAGATCCCCAAAAATTAGAGAGTTGCCAATGTCACGGCCATCTTTAAGAAAGTTGACCGACAATCGCCCAGCAACTATCGACCGATCAGCCTGATGTCGATTGTATGCAAAACCCTCGTGCGATTAATACGAGATCTCGTTGATTATCTGGAAAACATTGGACTCATTCATGACACTCAGCACGGCTTTCGATGAACGAGGAGTTGTCTGACGAATCTGCTGGACTTTTTCAACGAGGTTATCAATGTGTAGGACAGCTGCAAGGCAGTGTTTGTCATTAACATAGAGTTCCAAAAAGCCTTCGACAATGTGCCGCACAAGAGACTTACACAAAGTCTCTGAGCTCGGCAATGGTGGCAATATACTTTGCTGGCTGCGCGCCTGGCTAACAGGGCTCAAGCAAAGAGTCAGTGTCGGCCAGGCTATGTCCGAGTGGGCCCCTGTTACCTCTGGGGTGCCTCAGGGCAGCGTCCTGGGTCCTGTCCTCTTTCTCATCTATGTAAACAACATGGATGCGGGGCTTCTGTCCATGGTATCGAAATTTGCCGACGACACGAAGCTCTGCTATGCAGCATGGAGGGAGACAGACAGAGTTGAGATTCCACAAAATCTCAAAAACTCATCCAATTGTCGGAAGCGTGGGAGATGCCCTTCAATGTTGCAAAATGTACAGTTATGCACATGGGGTGTCGCAATGAAACTTCAACCACAAGATGACAGGAAGCGATCTTGCAAATTGTTGACCAGCAGAGAGACTTGGGCGTCCTAATCTCGAAAAATTTAAAATGGAACGCGCAGGTCGAAGAAAGTTACAAGATAACTAATCGAAACCTTGGCTACATCTCCCGTAACTTCCTCTGCAAAACGAAGGACATTGTATTGCCGTTGTACAAGTCCCTCGTCCGTCCCCACCTCGAGCATGCGAAAGTCTGCCGGCGACTCAGCGGCCGATAAACCGTAACGGCAGCATTTCTCTCCACACCCTATGGTATACGAAAATCGAACACGCACCAAGAGGAGAGCAATTGCCCAACTCTACGGTATGGCGTAGATTCGACGTATATCAACCATTGTTGAGTCAGTGAGTATCTTCCTACGGAGGGACCTTGACACCACGATGGTATTTTTCTCTTCCATTTTCTGCCCTACCTGTTGGAAGAGGAAAAGAAAGGAAAAAATGGGAAAAGATAGACAACAAATATAAACTACATAGTGCGATTACAAGTCTGCCGGCGACTCCGCGGCGCTTGCTGAGGAGCCGCAACGGCAGCATTCACCGTCATAACCCATGGTATACAAAAATCGAGCCCGCACCAGGAGGAGAGCACTTGATCAACTCTATCTATGCTACCCTGGTTGGGAGGGAGCAAGTAAAAAAGAAAAAACAGCTAACAAATCGCAAGCCACATAGTTTGGATAAACGATTGCCGGCGACCCAGCGGCGCCTGCCGATGAGCCGCAACAGCAGCATTCTTCTCCACACCCCATGGTATCTGAAAAATCGAACCCGCATCAAGAGGAGAGCAGCTGCTCAATTCTACGGTACGGCGTAGATTCGACGTATATCATCCATTGGTTGAGTCCGTGTGTATCTTTCTATGTAGGGACACAGATGACACGATTGTACTCTCTCTTTTCTTCTTTTCTTTTCTCCGTGTCAAGAGGAGAAAATAAAAAAGTTTGATATTAAATTCCACCAACGAGCGATTGGCAGGAAAAAAAGTGCTGCCTTTGCTTTGCAGCACTGGTTACCCAGTGCTATTTTGTCATCTCACTTTTATATATAAAATATTTCTTGGAGATGCCCCTCTGGCATCTCAACTGCAGCATATTCAATCTATAAATAGCACCAAGAGTAAATTATTCCTTGTAGACGCCTCTTTGACATCTCACCTTGAAATTTATTCCATTGTACACTGTGAATACACTAACCGAGAGCGAAGAGACGTATAACTGCTAACCTCTACTCTACAGATGTTCGAGAATTCTTCAAAATTTAAACATAGCTTTTTACCTCTTTTAGACTAAACTCTGCGATAACTGTTTATCAAAATGTAAAAATTCGTTTGTTTCTTTTGACAAAGCTCGATGTTTGAGCCAATTTCAAAATGTAAATATTCTTACTATTTTTTTGGGTTTTCAAAATTCATGATACTTTTGTTTATTTTGACTATACTCGATTTGACCTAATTTCAAAATGTAAATATGCTATTCTTGGAATAGATCTTGCAATAATAATTTTTTTTTCATTGAATATACTCGTGTTTCTCTTGATTAAACTCAGGAGGTGCCACGAGCAACTTTTTCCTAGGAGATGTCACTCCGACGTCGCACCTTGAAGGGCGACAACCTTCAGAGAGCCCCTTGCGTACGGAAGACTTAATCTTCTGAGCACATGGGGAAGGAGCACTATCTAGGCAACTGGGTGTGGTGCTCATCCTAAATGTGCACATACTTATCAAAATTTGATTCCCATTTGCTCCTTTGAAGTAGACTCGATGCCAGTCTTTATGACACAACCTCCAGAGCATGCCGTCAGGAGTGAGCTTATGGGCGTGTCCGTCTCTGCTCGACCGTCTGAGATGCGACCGCCTGAAACCTGCATTCTTCTCGTCACATCTTGTTCGGCCCGATCCTAAAAATGTCATCCGACACTCGACCGTTTTTCACAGGGGCTGCAATGCCCCGGGTAGTAGTAGGTGGTGGTGACAGTAGTGGTGGTCCTTCTTCTTTCTGTTCTTACAACCTACCTTTTTCTGACTATGGGGGATAGTTTAAAGCCGTGTTGACTATCCCCCACTCTTCTTTCACTTCTTTCAAGGAAACCACTCGACATGAGCACTCATGCTCATTCTGTCTCCTTACTCTAATCTAATCTACTTCCATTACTACAAAAGAAACAAGCAATACGTTATGCGAAATAATTTAACTTTGTATTGAGTTTTATCGCGGCTTTTTTATCTGAACATAACTTTGAAACGTCTTTTGTTGAATAGATTCTAGTTAAATTTGAAAGCAAAGAAAAAAAAATTAATATTTCTTAGAGTCTTTAATTGGATCGATGACAAAGTTATTTTAACGATGTTGAAAAAAATTGATCAACGTACGTTTTATATACATATACCTGAAATTTCAATGGTTTATAAATTTCATTTCTTGATGTATGGCCCGTATTATTACTTGGAATAAATATTACAACTTATCAAAACGATACTTTAGATGAGTCCGATAATTTGGTTCCACATTCCAATATAAGGTTCAAGAAATTGCACGGTACTAGAAATATAACGGGGCTGAGGGAAGACATCTTGTTAATGAATACATCCTGTTGATGAAGCTGAATGACGATATCATGTTGATGAAGACATCTTGTTGATGTAGCTGGATGATGATATCATGTTGATGAAGACGTCTTGTCGTCAAATCTGAATGATGATATCATGTTGCTGAATACATCTTGTTGATGAAGCTGAATGATGATATCATGTTGATGAAGACATCTTGTTGATGACGCTGAATAATATTATCACGTTGATGAAGACATCTTGTTGACGAAACTGAGTGAAGACATCTTGTTGATGAGGACATCTTGATGATGAAGCTACATGATGATATCATGTTGATGAAGACATCTTGTTAATGAAAACATCTTGTTGATGAAATTGAATGATGATATTATGTTGATGAAGACGTCTCGTCGTCGAAGCTGAATGATAATGTGCTGATGAAGACATCATGTTGGTAATGCTGAATGATGATATCATGTCGATGAAGACAACTTATTGATGAAGCTGAATTATGATATCATGTTGATGAAGACATCTTGTTGATGAAATTGAATGGTGATATCATGTTGATGAAGACATTTTGTTGATGAAGATATCTTGCTGATGAATCTGAGTGGAGACGTCTTGTTGATGAAGCTGATGAAGATATCTTGTTGATGAAGCTGAATGATGATATCATATTAATGAAGGCATTTTGTTGATCAAGCTGAATGATGATATCATGTTGATGAAGACATCTTGTTGATGAAGCTGAATGATGATATGTTGTTGATGACATCGTCTTGACAAAGCTGAATAAAGACATCTTGTTGTTCGACGACATCTTGTAGTCGAAACCGAATGATGACTTCTTTGTCAAAGCTGAATGTAAACATTTTGTTGGTGCCGACATCTTGTTGTCGAATCTGAATGAATACATCATGTTGTTGTGGACGACAACTTTTTGTTGAAACTGAATGATGACACCTTGTTCTTGAAGACATATTTGTGTGGTAGCTGAATGAAACATCTTGTTGTCGTTATTTCTCCCAATTTGGGAACAGAGTTGGAGACGCCACATGAGTGAGATAATCAACTTCAATCTCAGTAAATCTTTATTCTGCAGGATTGGGTCAGGACCGTTGTGGTCGACCCACGCAGCGGAAATCAGCTCAAGCTCCTCTAACTTCTTGAGCGAGCAAGGCCGTCAACAGCGTCAAGCTTGCCTGAGTCTATTCAGGGAGAAAGGCGTCGTCCATGACGCAGACGCCCACGACCAGATGCCGATCGATTGCTCGGGAAGCAAAATCTAGCTCAGGAAATAAACGCGAGTAAACAATTGTGTAACTGTTTATGTTAGATGAGCTACCACCTACGACATAACATACGACACGTCATTATCGTGACGCAGACAAGTCTTTCAGATCGTGTACGATTACGGGAAAGATTGAGTAGCGTCAGCGAATTTTGTAAGAACCCTTCATGAGTTAAAAAGATCAAATGTTTGACAAAGGTAGCGTGATGCTAAGATTTAAGTTAATATTTTACATCGATGACACATAAAGCCCTTCAGCTTACCTAACACGAAAATCAATCAATGGTTCAAAGTCCGACAATTAGATCGATTTTATCCTTTGAGAGCACCGCATTCGGCTTTGGTGAAGGCATCCAGGCCACCATTTCTCTGTCGTCGTTGTTTTTATTTGCACAAGTGTCAACAAATTGTTATCTCAACTAAAGGGATTTCCGATGACGGAATAAAGAAATGAGTCGATGCAAATGAACTCACAGCTGATGGGGACTGAAGGTAAGCATTTAGAGGAAATCGATCAACTCGGGAGATTGCATGTTCGAGAAGCTTTATTAATGCTTCAAGATAGATGTGGCCGGCTTCCTATTGTTGATGGCAATATCGGCCATGACACGGTTCATATGAGACACACTTCATATAAGACACGGTTCATGTAGGACACGGTTCATGTAAGACACGGTTCATGTAAGACACGGTTCTATGAGTTGTGATGAGTTTATTAAACGTATTATTATACTAGCTAACTGTTTAACATTAACTATAATAAAACGCATTTCCACGTCCGTTAATTGAAGATACTTTTTGTAACATAATGTAAGGTTTTCTAAATATCCACCTTAAAAACACAAGATGATGTATAAAACTTGAAGTATTTCTAGTTTTTCTTGTCTAAACATTGAATCCAATTTTGTTAACTAGTTCTGCCTGCCGTGAGCGACATGTATTGTTTGCTTACTGATTTATTGCGCGACTTTTTTCTCATTGGTATTCAAAGACGATTGCTGGCGAACATCCAATTAGACAAAGTATAAAACTATATCAGTCGACATCAAATCTCAAAAGAGGCTGGCTTATTAGGAGAATAAAAAGTCTGTCTACACCCAGTTTATAATATTTAAAATAACATTGAAGAAAAATTGGATAAAACTGGACGAGTGCATATCCTTACATGCGTAATTCCATACATAGTCACTCAACGACAAGACAGTGATGATCACTGTCTCAGTAAGCTCTCAATGACAGTGATGATCACTTTCTCAGTAAGCTCTCAATGACAGTGATGATCACTATCTCAGTAAGCTCTCAATGTCAGTGATGATCACTGTCTCAGTAAGCTCTCAATGACAGTGATGATCACTATCTCAATAAACTCGCAACGACAGTGATGATCACTATCTCAGTAAGCTCTCAATGACAGTGATGATCACTATCTCAGTAAGCTCTCAATGACAGTGATGATCACTATCTCAGTAAGCTCTCAATAACAGTGATGATCACTATCTCAGTAAGCTCTCAATGACAGTGATGATCACTGTCTCAGTAAGCTCTCAATGACAGTGATGATCACTATCTCAGTAAGCTCTCAATGACAGTGATGATCACTATCTCAGTAAGCTCTCAATGACAGTGATGATCACTATCTCAGTAAGCTCTCAATGACAGCGATGATCACTATCTCAGTAAGCTCTCAATGACAGTGATGATCACTATCTCAGTAAGCTCTCAATGACAGAGATGATCACAGTCTCAGTGAACTCTTAATTGTACGGCCCTCTGGGTCGGTCTGACACCAATTCTGCCGTCGGCTGAAGTGTCTCACGAAGACGGATCAGCTCGAATCTGTCAGTTTCAGACGCAATGTATGAAAATGTATCATATCCGTGAGTGAGGTTAGGGCTGTTCGCGATTCAATTCCTACCAATTATGCTGGCGTTACAATGTTAAAACATACAGCGTTAAAAAAATATATCTTGGTTCACTTTGAATATCTTGGTTCATTTTGAGTATCAGAGAAATAGCAGCGCAATACGAATATGCTGATTTATCGTCGAATTACAAATGCTTTTTAAGAACTCATTTAGTAGAAAAGAACTATTTGAGGTAAAATAACAATTTAGAAGCAAAGTAATGCACTCTATGTACTGCAAACTTATTATTCTTTATAAATTGCTAAGTAAATATGTTTAAATATTACATGTATGAAGGATTCAAATAAATGAGGACCCTTTAAATGTAACATTTTGAATAGACCAGGCATATTTTCAAGAGGGTATACATTTTCTAATTAAATGTAAATGACAAACTGAATATTCGTGATTTTTTGATAGTTTTTGAGGAACCAAGAAACAATTCGAATAATTCTTTCGTTTGGGGCGATGAATACTGTCGTTAAGGATATCCCGGAGAAAAGTGTTTTCTTGATGATAGTTACAAGAGGAATAGGACAATCTACACCTATTTTGAAGGAATAAATTCTCTCAACTAAATGCGTGAACGGACTGGGAATGGATGTTCATGTTATTGTCTCGTGTGAAGTTTTTAAGTGCATCTTTGGAGACGATGTGTCTAAAAACAAATGACGGGGACAACAGCTTCTGAACTGAAATCTATATTCATGATTAGTTTATTCTAATTGACGTTTTGGATTATATTTTGTTCGGTGAACATGGTTTAAGCACATATTTGTACGAATACTAAAGTAAACGGCTATGGGAAAAGTCTTTTGGAACGTCGGACAAACGCAAACACTAACGACGATGCTATCGTCCCTGCAAGCTGACACAATTTGAAGAATGTCAGAAAATATACAAGTCGCTCTTTTCCCGCATTATTACGAAATTAAATTAACACAATCGTTATGCAGCAGCATGCATTAGGATGGGGGGGGGGG
>SDVV010009082.1:0-16881 GCA_016164225.1 Gammarus roeselii
ATTTCACTATGCGTGGTACAAATCCGGTATTATCAATTAATTTCAAGTAATGTTAGGTGATCGCTCGTTAGTAGACTGTCGAGTTCAAAACGTTTATGTAACCTTACCTCGTATGTCAGTGATTGTTATGGGTTTTAAAGGGTTACCAAGTTTTATGTATGGTTTTACTGTTGGAATAAGATTTTTTGTCGTAATTTTGGATGTGTTGCTCCTACCATTTTCGTCTATTATAACGAATATTGAAATAAATCCACTCTAACATATCTACAAAAGATCTGCTATATAAGGTCCGCAGTCAACAAGATCAAGGGTATAAATCGTGCCTGAGGTACATAATTAGCAAAATATATATCAATATTTGACAACATAGATCAAATACCAATGAATGCAAAAAGGTTGACCATACACTGCCAAAATTCATTAATACCATGGCCTATTCTAACTAATAGTCGAGTATTTTTATTCAAGTTTGATGTTTATGTATGACATTGATTCGTATGAAACTCTCCACTTAGGCTGAATATTTAACATATCAAAAACAGTCTGAATACATTTCTTCAATTTGATCCAGCAAATATATTTTTGCAGATGATTATATTCTAGAATTTTATCGATATCTCCGTTACATGTTTGGATGAGACTCAGCAGGTAGGATCCACGAGAACTATTGCACTTCAATTTATTACACTATTTAAATGTGGAACAGTTTCACGCGATATTAGGTTCAAAGATCTAGTCATCCTAACCAACTTAACGAATATTTATGTATTTCCATTCAAATGTGATGGTTATGTATGATATTTAGTCATTGTTTTGGGCGGTGTACATATCAAACCCTTTCCACACGGCTCTATTTAACGTAGCTTTTTTTAATGTCACACACCAGGTACACACATACACGCTTTGAACACATATGCAGGGCTGGTCACGGTATAATGACGGCGTATACAATGGTCAATACCGGCACAATGTAGACAAATACACTCATTTTAATTCATATACAGGGTCGGTTTACATCTGTAGCATTTTACCTCTGATCTTTAATTTTTTTCCGTTGGAACAAAGTCCCTTGTTTTTTGTTACATGATATCTAATGTGGACCAGCTTCACGTCATGTTAGGTGGGAAGAACTAATCATCTTAACCTAACCTAACATTTTCTAACTAAGAATTATGTATTATATATAGATTTTTTGTGCATACATGTGATACTTTTTCATCGATTCATGATATATTCATATCCATCCTCTCCACTTAGCTCTACATTTCAATCTATCATTTGCAGTTTTGATATACACTTCCAATTTTGATCTAACAATTTTTATCCACTTTCATATGCACATTACATCGTTTGTTATGATTGTTATATATTTTTTCATGTGATTTTTGATTTTTTAAATGTTATTCACACCCATAAAAACCTAACCTAACCTAACTGTATGTATGGTATTCAATCATTGTTAAATACATATGAAGCCCTTCAAACGACTCTAAATATCACTTTAACATATATGTTATTAATTCGTTGGCACTCTCAACCCATATTTGTTAGCAGAGAGGACCCATTTTCAAACTTAGATGGTGCGAATGTTACAGGTTTTTCATATAATTTTTGATTTGACACAAGTCTACATCACTTTAACATGTTATTCACATCCATCATAACCTAAGCTAACCTTATGTATGGAATTCAGTCATTTATATAAATATATGAACCCCTCCGGACGACTCTAAATATCATTTTACCATACATGTTATTTATTTCGTTGTCACTCTCGACCCATATTAACAAGCAGAGAAATCCCGTTTACAAACTTGGATGGATTGAATGCTACAAGTAATTCAAATTTGTATCCAGTTTCATACAATCGGACACATGGTCTCACACTATGTTTTTCATATTATACTTCAATATCTCCTTGTGACTTTACAACCTTTGACGACTTGCACCTCTGCTTTGCCTTTTATTTCCTATAATTTTTATATTCTTGACGATGATATCGTTTCAAGATCTGATCGGACTTTGATTCATATTCTAACAATCTGTGACACATCTAGATCATTTACCTCGAGATAGGTTTCTGGCATCATTTCACGTCTTGAAACATATTCATCTACTGATTTCGACAATTCGATGTTGCCTCCGACTGACACGATGTTTGCAATTCATTACTTAACCTTTGAGTTTAGGATAATATAAACCTTTCATTGAACATATACATAGTTTTATTAGTATTTAATGGCATTATTTACATACCTTAAAGGCATCATTATTGACATCTTCCCCCTGTTTTTGATTTGAAACACCATGGTTTGTTCATCCAACCATACCCATCATTCTAAATTTCAGTTTCCTCTCAAAATCTTTCATATACTCTATCAAAGCTTTGATAAAAATACCGAATGCTGTTCCGTTCCCGTGAGTCCACAAATGTATTGTTTCTTCTTCTTGAACCTTAACTATTCGAAACTTCTCCAATTAAAAGTCATTTTGATCTTCATCATTGAGAAATTTTGCATACGATCAAGATTTTTTTTCTTAGTTCCCCTAATCTTTGTTACATACGACTGTAACGCGTCGGCATCAGTTACCCAAAGCCGACTTCATGTTGTACCCATTCTGAGATAACTGGTATTTTCAACACTAGTCAATATTTGTTCGATCCGACTCATATCATCTGCGGAGATTTGTTCTTCCAACACTTGTAAATAAACTTTGAGATAAGAATATTCATTTTTGTTTGTTATATGACGAAACGTGTGTCTCCGCTTGATCTCAACGTAACACTGACTCCATTCTTGGTAAGCAGCTAGCTATTATAAGTTGATTACATGTTGTTTTTCGCAAAACCTTAGGCATAACATTGCTCGCCTAGGTCATCAACTGAGTGTGTTGTATGTTTATAGGGTTGTGTACGTATGTGAAGTTGTAGGTTCAAGCGGATGTACGTGTTACTTGCGTTAAAAATTTGAAATAAAAAAATTAAAATTCAAAATTTCAATGAAATTTCAAATTTTCGAGGGATGACAGAGCCAAGTTGGTCTATTGAAGTGATAACTTGGCTACTTGAGTGAGGTGTTATTCCTCTAAAATTTGAAAAATTATTGAAATTTTGATGACAGATTTTTTTTGTTATAAATTTGTAACTTATGTATCACGTACATACGCTTGAACATACACATTCACATACGTACACAGCCCTATACACATACATACATACACAGTTGATGATCTAAGCGAGCAATGTTCTGCCAAAAGTTTTGCGGAAAACAACATGTAATAAACTTATAATAGCTATCTGCATACCAAGAATGGAGTCGGTATTACGTTCAGATCAAGCGGAGACCCACGTTCCGTCATAGAATAAACACAAATGAATATTCTTATCTCAAAATTTATTTACAAGTGTTAGAAGAAGAAATCTCCGAAGATGACATGAGTCGGATCGAACAAATATTGACTTGTGTTGAAAATATCATAATCTCAGAATGGGTAAAACAAGAATCAAAAGAGTGGGAGGTATTGTTCATGAATGGATGCAGGAAAAATAAAGTCGGCTTTGGGTAACTGATGTCGGGGAACTAAGGAAGCAAATCTTGAAATTAATCTGATCCAAGTGAAAAAATCATCATCATCACTGTAATAGAGCTGATGTAGTGGGAAACAAATTTTACCTTAGTACAAAAGAAAATCTGGATCGTATGCAAAATTTATCAATGATGAAGATCAGAAAAGCTTTGAATTGGAAAAGTTTCGAATTGTAGGTTACAAGAAGAAGCAATACATTTTTGAACTCACGGGAACTGAACAGTGTTCGGTATTCACATCAAAGCCATGATAGAGTATATGAACGAATTTGAGAGGAAACAAAAATATAGTGATGATGGGTATGGTTGGATGTACAAACCATGCTGTTTCAAATCAAAAAACAAAGTAGATGTCATTGATAATGCCAGTAAGGCCTGTAAATATTGCCAATATTTACTAATAAAACTATGTACATTCTCAATGAAATGATTATAATATCCTAAACTCAAAGGTTAAGCAAAGAATTGCAAACATCGTGTCGGTCGGAGGTAACATCCAATTGTCGCAAACAGTAGAAAATATGTTTCAAGGCGTGAAATGATGCCATAAACCTATCTCGAGGTAAACGATCTAGATGTTTTAAAGATTGGAAGGATATAAATCAGAGTACGATCAGATGTTGAAACAAAGTCATCGTTAACAATATGAAAATTATAGGAAAAGAAAGGCAAACCAGAGATGCAAGTCGTCAAAGGTTTGGGAGCCAATTGGAGATATTGAAGTAGAATAAGAAAAACATAGTGTGAGACCATGGCTCCGTTTGTATGAAACTGGATGCAAATTTGAATTACTTGTAGCATTCAATCCATCCAAGTTTGAAAATGGGGCTTCTCAGCTAACTTATATGGCTCGAGAGTGACCACAAAATAAATAACATGTATGTTAAAGGGATATTTAGAGTCGTCTGGAGGGGTTCATACGTATATATAAATGACGGAATATCATACATAAGGTTAGGTTAGGTTATGATGAGTGTGAACAACATATTAATGTGATGTAGAATTGTGTCAAATCAAAAATAATATGAAATACCTATAACATTCGCACCATCTAAGTTTGACAATGGGTCCTCTCTGCTAACAAATATGTGTTTAGTATGAAAACGAAATAAATAACATGTATGTTATAGTGATATACAGAGTCGTTTGGAGGGCTTCATATGTATATAACAATGACTGAATACCATACATAAAATTAGGTTGGGTGAGGTTTTTATGCGTGTGAATAACATGTAAAAAATCAAGAATCATATGAAAAAGGTATAACAATCAAAACAAACGATGTAATTTGCATGAAAATGGATGACAATTGCTAGATCAAAATTGGAAGTGTATATCAAAACTGCAAATGATAGATCAAAATGCAGAGCCACGTGGAGAGGATGGATATGAATATATCATAAATCGCTGAAAAAGTATCATATGTATGCACAATAATTCGATTGACAATTCATAATTCTTAGTTAGAAAATGTTAGGTTAGGTTAAGATCTGTTCTTTTCACCTAACATGACGTGACGCTGGTCCACATTAAATATCTTGTAACAAAAAACAAGGGACGTTGTTCTAATGGAAAAAATCATAGATCAGAAGTAAAATGATACAGATGCTAACCGACCCTGTTTATGCATACAAATGTGTGTATGTGTCTACATTGTGCCGGTGTTGACTTCTATACCGATACCGGCCCTGCATATGTGTACAAAGCGTGTATGTGTGTACCTGGTGTGTGACATTAATTAAAAACTACGTAAAATAGAACCATGTGAAGGGGATTAGATATGTACACCGCACAAAATAATGACTAAATATCATACATAAGCATCAAACTTGAGAGGAAATATATAATTATTGGTTAAATTGGTTAGGATGACTAGACCTTTGACTTTAATATCGCTATCGCGTAAAACTGTTCCACATTAGAAAAAGTTTAACAAATTGAAGTGCATTAGTTCCTTTGGATCCTACCGGCTGAGTCTCATCCAAACATGTAACAGAGATATCGATAAAATTCTGGAATCTAAATATCTGCAAAAGGATATTTGCTGGATCAAATTGGAGAAATGTATTCAGACTGCTTTTGATATGTTAAATATTGAGCCCAAGTGGAGAGTTTCATAATCAGTATCATACATAAGCATCAAACATGAATAAAAATACATGACTGTTGGTTAGAATAGGTTAGGTATTTGGCAGTGTACACAAGCTTGCACGTGATCCGTCGGAGTAGGACGTGAACAGAGTAGCTCCTCTGTTTTATTAATTTGTTCCTAGACTTCGTTAACCTAAGTGGCTGAAAATAACATAAACTGCTCAGTGAACTGCAACAGAACAACCGAGTACGAAATAATAATAATAAATTATATTAACATACAGTTTAAAAACAATATTTCTGATTGGAGGCCTCGCAACTCCAAGTGTTGTAGACTTAGTGAAGGGCGCAACTTGGGTCCTGGTGACGTTGTGGAGTGAAGTGTTCGAAGTGTTTTATGAAGTCAATGATATTCTACTCTACTAATACAAGCGTATCATTGTTCACAATGCCCCACGAATTCATATACTAGATTTGCTTCTTCTCCTTCAAGAAAACATGACCTTGTTAAGATGGCATGTTTTTCCTCCAGCGTGAACGCGGCTTCTTCAAGCATCGACTGTTGAGGGTTGGTTGCCTGCCTGGCCTGCCCTACCTCCCCTCATTCCCTCTCCTCCCTTCCTCCCTCGGCTGGTATCATGTAACACAAACACCATCATTCTTTCCTCTACGTCTCCACCCGCTTCCTCCGGCCCAAGTACTTTAAACCACTACACTGTTCCAAGTGTTTATTTCTTACATGGAATAAATAAATTGACTAGAACTCATGTCTACTCAGAACTAATAGAACATACGTTGTGAAGTTAAAGTTGAATCAAAGTTTGATCAACAAGAATATCTCGAATCTTGCGTCTGGTATTTCCCCAATTCAACTAAATTGAACAAGTAACAATAAGTTATCCATAGGAAAAAATAATCTGCTAAATCGGCCGGCTTAAAACTGTCTTTTAGACCATTTAACGAAGTGTATGCCATATCTAAACACCGTGCTTATGTGTTAGTAATAGACCAATAAGTGACTTTTTAATCCATTTATTGAACTGTAATTGGTGAATGTGTTCGTACTTTCAAGTAATACGTGTATCAGTTAAATGTGTCAACATCGTCAGTCGTGATGTTTCTGTCCCACCGCAGCATAGCGTGCTGCTCGTACGTGCGTGCTTTGCGGGAACATCCCTCTCGATGAGGTTCCAGCCCCCGTTCACCTCAGCCTTGTTTCTGCTACCAATGTGTGTTGAGGAGATTCTATATACCACGACATCGAACTATCTATGCTCTCAAATGAAATACGAGCGCCAGTGGGAAAATCACAATTGCAGCTGCACAACAGAAGGAAAGAGATACTACATATTATTGAAAAAGACTCAACTCGCGCTCAGAAACTTGATGCAAGAACGCCAGAGCGGGATGGCACCCTCGACCCATTGAGTACCCCTACGTGAAGACAGAAGATACCCTGAACCGCTGCCCACTCATTCTCCCCTCCGCTGCACCTTCTGTCTTTCACCGTATGGCCTCTTAAAACACAGGTTTTAAACCGCTAGGGCAAAAGATTTCTTCAAGACACCAATCGCTACAGGTTGTGAATAATAACACTTGTGATATATTGTCGTCATTATTGATAATTTATTGGATGCCGTCCATCTTCCAGCAGCACAATTAAATTCTTTGTGGTACTTTTGATTGATATACCAGAAGCTAGGTGCATAACAATGGTACCACTCCGCGCTCTGCCATCAATCCTGCTAGACTCTGATTGCGTCTACTTATACTCTGCAATCAATCTTGCTCGACTCTGATCGCGTCTACCTATACTCTGCAATCAATCCTGCTCGACTCTGATCGCGTCTACCTATACTCTGCCATCAATCCTGCTCGACTCTGATCGCGTCCACCTATACTCTGCCATCAATCCTGCTCGACTCTGATCGCGTCTACCTATACTCTGCCATCACTCCTGTTCGTCTCTAATCGCGTCTATCTGCACTCTGCCATCAATCTTGCTCGACTCTGTCGTGTCTTCCTGCACTCTGCCATCAATCCAGCTCGTCTCTAATCGCGTCTTCCTGCACTCTGCCATCAATCCTGCTCGTCTCAAATCGCGTCTATCTGCACCCTGCCATCAATCCTGCTCGACTCTGTCGTGTCTTCCTGCACTCTGCCATCAATCCTGATCGTCTCTAATCGCGTCTTCCTGCACTCTGCCATCAATCCCGATCGTCTCTAATCGCGTTTACCTGCACTCTGCCATCAATCCTGCTCGACTCTGATCGCTTCTATCTGCACTCTGCCATCAATCCTGCTCGACTCTGATCGCATCTATCTGCACTCTGCCATCAATCCTGCTCGACTCTGATAGCTTCTATCTACACTCTGCCATCAATCCTGCTCGACTCTGATCGCTTCTATCTGCACTCTGCCATCAATCTTTACCAGTGCTACCAGTACGGCTTCCCACCAAAGCGGCTATAAACCAGCTAAGCATTCAACCATCGAGGCGGCCTTCTACCATTGTTGCCATCTATTAGCGATGCTGCCCTCTAGGAGTGTTGCCATCTATCTGCGGGGCGATCTTCTTCCAGTGTTTTCATCTACCAGTGAGGCCATTTTCCAGCGAGGCGGCCTTCTACCACTGCTGCCATCTACCAGCTAGGTGGCCTTCTACTAGTGAGGGCAAGCAGGCTTTTCGATTTAGCCGGCTACGTTACAAGTATATTGTTGAAACATTGCCTTCCCAACCTAACCTCACTAAGCAATCGGTACGTGTTTCTAACCCACGGGCAATGTACGTGATTCTAACCCGTTTCTAACCCGCGGGGAAAACGTACGTATTATTCAAAGGTATGCATGTCTAACCCGCAAGCAAATATATATTTCCAATAGGCCAACCTGTCACTCACATTTTTGTTCCCGACCCTTCAAGTAAAATTCTCATGTTTTTGGCTCACACGTACGCATTATTCAAGGGTACGCATCTCTAACCCGTGGGGCAAATATATATTTTCAATAGGCCAACCTGTCTCTCACATTTTTGTCCTCGAACCCTGAGGTAACATTATCCTGTTTTTAATTTATACCTCTAATTATTAATTTGCATCAGTACAAAGCGTCCTAATTTTCTGAATCAGGATTCATTCCGTCTCCTTGAATATATTGTGTTCTATGAAGACAGAGCTCAAGTGGGTTAGCAGACCCACGCTTATTTTTACTATCACAATGATAGTAAAGGTTCATTAAGGTTCATTCAGGTTCCTCAAATAAATTGTGCAGCTACCGTAGTTTAAGCCTGTCTAACTCGTGGGTTGAAAATCACACATTAGGTACTTCATACACTAAAAGATACTATTATATAGTTTCTTCCTTCTTAGCATTAACTAGCATACATGCATGGCTCCGGGCAGCCTATAGCAAATTGAAGAGCAACTCTAAATTTCTTGTTAAGATGATTGTTCATGCGAGTAATTATTTCAGAATTCTAAGGTTTATAGTATGACAAATCTTTCGTTCCCAAAATAATTATATTACGTAGCTCTCTCAACCATGGGAATTGAAAATCTCATTTTATCGAAGTGTAGCTTCTGTAATGTTTTGCTAATGAGTGTAGCAGAAAGCTAACATCATTGCGTTATTATAACTATATATCATTATTAAGTGTTGGAAGATATCTATGAGTTAGGATTCATAGCGTCTCTTTGAATATATTGTGTTCTACAAAAACAAAGTTCAGAGTTCAAGTTGGCTAAGTCTCGCGTTTCTTGTTCATAACTCTCAAGTCTGATTTCTTAATCTTTACCTGTACAATGTGTCATAATTTTTGAGATTAAGATTCATTTCCGGCTTCAAACAAATTGCACCGCAGTATAAGCCTGTTAACATTATGGAGTGCAAATCCACCATCAGGCACTTCATACAGTGAAAGAGATTATTAAATCGTTTCTTCCTAAGTCTCATCAACTAGCTCAAATGGGTGGCTCTGAACAACCTATGGTAAAATGAACTGCAACTCAACATTTCCAGTTAAGTTAACTGATCATGAGAGTAATTCTTCCTGAATTTTTAAGTTCGCGCTTTGACAGTTCTCTTTTTTGCCAGTCAACATTTATCATAATTTGAAACGAAAATATCAATCCCTCTGGTCTGAATCCTTCCTTGATATTAACAAAGTTTTGGATAAATAACACAAATAAATAACACAAATGGACTGCAGATTACTGATTGGGTATCTTTTAAAGCAAATAAAATCGGCAACTTGCAAGCGATTATCGAAGGCGCATTCGTTTAATTGAAATGTGTACTTATGTTTTCTTCACTACTTCACATAACTCATTGTAACATTTTCTTGAGCAAGTGCATATCGTTTTTTCCTAGGTCGCATTAACTAAGGCACGTAATCAAGTTTATATCAAACAGCTTCGCATAGACTCAGGCAGCATGTATTAAAATTCTTAGATAATTATTACTTTCTGAGCCTATTTAAAATAATTCGAACATGATTTAAATGCTTTTGAACGTCTTCATGCGTGTGGATATATATTTGAATTAGGTGTCTCGACCTTTGCTGCCGACTGTAGCTTTTAGCATTGATAAACCAAAATCTGCCAACATTCTTTCTCAACTTGTTGTTCATATGTACGTGCATCATCCGAGTAGGTTTATATCAAATAGCTTTGCATAGGCTTAGTCAGCATTTATTAAAATTACTAGCTAAATACTTGTTACAGCATTTTACAAAGAGTTTGCAATATTGGCAGTAATAATAGGAATAATGCGGTAAAATAGATTGGACAAAGATTTAATTGTTTTTGAATGATTGAACAAAGACTTGAATGTGTTTGAACGATAGGCAATACCCACAAACGATCCTGCACAATAAAAGGTCAACAGGACCTCCTCTTAACGCAGGGTCAAAAAATGTTACGCTAATAAGACGCTCTCTAAGCCCCTCCAACAATAAAAGCTCTAAGTGGTCCACTTCACTGAGATTTACCTTGAATTAAAGACATGGCGCCCCACAGTCCCACTGCCAGCAGAATCAAATCCTGCTGCATGTGTTATAGTGGAACATGCGAGAAATGCGCATGTGCCAAGAATAACAGAGACTGCATATCATGCGAAAGCCAAAAATGCACCAGAACCAGCTAGCCTATAAACATACAGTAGAGCTGCCGCATTGCCCACACACTCCGGCGGCCAGCGCAAGTGCCCCTAAACACGATAAGGCGAAGCCCACCCTCTCGCACAGGGCTGCTCATTCGGTGACAGATACTCACCCATAGCTGCTGAACTCTTCATCTCCCACCCCTTGTACCTCTGAAACTGAATTCATACCTCCCATTTATTCCTCCAATACAGAGCCTTTAATCGTCACCTCAACAGAAAAATCGGCAACAGCAAAGCCGGCTCACTGTGAAGCAAAGTTCTCCAGCACCGGGTCAACGGAAAATACCACGACCCCTAAGACATTACTAATTAGTGATATCCTCATGGAAAATGTGCTATCGTCCGACCTTTCAGATAGATGCATTTTTGAAAAGATAAATATTAACGACTATGATGCTCTGTCAAAAATCATTGAGAGCGCAAATCCATTCAAAAATTACGTTATTGTGCTCACAGACTACGTCGAAAATTAAGTAGTAGTCAAAATAACCACCGAAATTTTGACAAAAAAAAAAAATGCTAAGATGTACATGGCAGAACCCCTCAACCTGAAAACAATGAAACAGAGGCATCGTTTCATGAGTCTTTGCCACTCCGTGAGGCTCAAAGTTATCCCAACAGGCAAACTAAGAGACGAATTCACTGGTGCCCCTGACGAACGACTGTTTAATTCGGAGAATGCTGGTCTAAACTTTCCGGACTTTGGAATCATTTCTATGTCGCTCGCTGTTGTAGAACCGCTCGATTATCTTTTTAACTGGTATATTTTGACAAAGATAATAGGCAAAGTAGATGCAGTATGCTCCACAGACTAATGAATGATCACTTTAGATTGGTTTCTGCAGTACAAGCTTTATTTTTTCCTGAATATTATAATACGAAGCTATGTTTCTTTTTTTTAAATTAAACTCAAACAAATCAAAACAATAGTGTTTGGTATCGTTTTTTAATATTAGGATCCAATGACCCATTTTATTAGGATCGCTTCCGCTGTTAACAATCATGTAGCTATACATTTGATGCATGGGCATTCTGTTTTCAGCAAAACACCCTATCTCCTGGATATTTGGTCAATTTGATTATTATCCATGATTACTGTAGATAGTTGGGAAATACCCTTCTTGACAAATTTATTTGGATGACACCGAGTATATAACCTACCAGGAACTAGATCTTATTCGTAGAGGGTGGATTTTCACAATTCACTGTTATACGTATGTTGGCTCGTTTTTCTATGTTAATGACATCTTCAGAGTCGGTGGGTCTTGTATCTATGACAAATATAGTTCTTCCTGCAAGGAAGTTTTGTCTTGTGATGAGATGATCGCTGTTGTGCCTCCCTAGAGCCAAAAGGGTTTGATGGTATGCTTGGGCGCACTCTCTGGGAAACGTTGATCTTATGTTGGTAACACAGTTTCCATTTACATCGACGATAAAGTTTGTGATATCATTATGCTGTAAGTAATTTGGATTGCGATCATATGCTCCGTTATGTGCTGCTTGATCAATGAAAAACAGGGTTAATTTATGTGGAACAACCCCGTTGAAGGGGGAATCAATGGAGAGGGAGTTTTGAACGGTAGGAAACACGATTATTTTGACAATAAGTCGATCAAACATGTTTTCAATCATGTCATTGTTTTTTGTGAGCGCTTTATTTAGAGCAAGCAAAGCTGTAGGGTATGGTACCATTTTTTTACACCATAATTTGCATGAATCAACTAAATAGATGTATTGTTCACTGTCATGTGTTAGAAGAACGCTACTAGGTTTTGCCAGCTCCAAACGTATATTTACGCTGACATTATCCAATAGATAACTATTGCTATCGGGAATTTCAAAGTTTAGTGTTATCATCATATGTAACATGACGTACACTTCCTTGAATCCAAATCTCATTTTCGTTTTGATTAGCAAAATTCGCCGCGACGATGGTATCTGGAATGGGTGTTTACAATGATTTATTCATCATATTTAACCCTTTATTATTTAGATTGGAGCTCTTCATGGATGTGTAAGTGTTGAGATTATTAAGTAGTCCTGTATAACTGTTTCCTTTACACTGAACACGATTTAGGAATAGAGAGTGACCTTGAACATGCCATAAAAGAATCCGTCAACGAGTGTAACGTTTGCAGCGGCGGCCAATGCGCTTCCATCTGCATTTCTAACACGGATTTCCCACTCCTGCAGTTACCGAGCTCAAGTCAACCATTTCACTCTCCGATACAGGAATATGAAATTCTATAAAGAAATCGTCAATTCTACAATCAAACAGACTACTGTTTGTACATAGAAAATTTCTTCCAAATTTTGATTCGAGACTTGATTCAATTAAATATTTCTCGTTGATGGACGATGGAGGAAAACATATCAATCACTCCCATTTCATAGTTTTCCGTAGCGTAGGGGCTACTAGCCCTGTCATGTTGAGAGATGATCCACCAAGCATGTTGTCGGTATAGAACCTTACCCGATACTAACTTTATTGATACATGAACAGTGGTATTTATTAGTAACTAACTAATGGACGACACGAATCTATTTTTCTTCCGTGGTTCTTCTTCGATTTACGATTTTTCGTTACTTTTCATGTGATCCTGCTTCCGGCTATAGCTTTCTTTACAACATTGTTGAGTGCAGCAACCCCATGCTCCTTTGTTGATTTCCGCATATATTTCTGCTCCGAGTAATCTTGTGCCATGTTTCGAGCTATATCGGCAGCTGCAGGCAGTAATGTTCTCCGTAGGAAAGGCAATAAGCGTCTTACAAGACTGGCTATGGTTAAGAAGAATCCGCTACCCCTCCGGTACGATATCGGACTTGTGAATCTGTCAATATCATGTAAACTACCACCACGTATTCCGTCACGTTTCGCGAATAAAACTTTGTATTGTTTGTGCGACGGATATGCATATACCACCGTCATGATTGCTAGATACCAAATGATATTTTTTATATCCAGCGTTATATTATAAGGCTCTAGCTTCTTTCAAAATGCAATACGCATAGGCTCGATCCACCATCCTTGAACGGGATGATACCGCCGACACCATCTCGTAGATCGATGGAAATGGAATCAATATGACTACGCTGTTATTTGTATATGTGATATGGGCGCGTGTATATGAATAAGAGTTATTAATAGAAATAACATCATGAATTTTAACTTGCTTGTCACCCATGCAACTGCATGACATTATATCAGAGTAAACGTTTATGCAGCGTACATTATCGTTCATAAAGGACAGTTTTTTTCGCTTCCGCCACCTTCACCGACATTATATTTACATATCGCTCCGTCCATTGAATCAGCCGATCTATCTCCGACAAAGTACCAATTCATCGTCGCTTCAGTATATGTGTGGCGACATATTTTGTTGAATAAGTCATTGAATTTTATGGGGTGTGTGGCCTTATCACGTTCAAACAATTTTACTTGATCTCTAACGATTTGTCTTCTTAATAGACTTTTGCTCATATTGATTTCTAGCTCTGAGATGTAATCTTCCAATGTATTGCCTGAGATATTCTCACTGGGAATAAACAAAGCTCTTTCATGCCCGATTCGTTCATTTTCAGCATTCAAATAGTCTATGTAGATTACAATGTTGTCTTGTATATCGTGCTTTTTCATCTTCAACCAGTCATTATAAATTACTTCTACAAGTCCTACGCTCCACTCTCCCTGTAGCTGCATTCCTGGATAAATATTGTTAGTAAAACTTGAAGACGTATTGTTTTTGGTAAAATTGACTACCGCCTAGAGACGAGACATAGTCAAGAAAATTATCCGGTTCCTGCATCCTGCACTGGGTCCTACGTCATACAGACAACAAACCGCTTGTAGAGATCAATATATACTCTAACCAGTAGGATAATCAAACAAATTTATATATTTTTCCGTCATATATACATACTAGGTAGATTCAGAGAATAAATCCTGAAGACGTGGAGGTGCTTTCATTACGAGTGTTATCGCCGAAGACGGTCTCACCCGGCTTGCGTCTCTTCCATGTTAAATCCATTTGTTCATCGACATCATCATCACCCGAGTCACAGCGCTTCCTCTTTTTAGTGACGGCTGGTTCAACTTCATTGGAATTTTTGGGGATGTCCGGGTGGTCATAGGCAAGAATGTTGCAGGAGTTGAGATAGTAACGTTTGTTTTCAAATATATATAAGCAGTTTTTAATAGTGCGTAAAGTTGGGAGCTGGCATGCTTGCGCGCGAATGTTGTGTATGGTTTCAAAGTGTGAGTAGGTTTTCTGGTTATGGATGTCTCTGTCTTGTTCATGTTTGGTTTTAACTTGTATCTGGTAATTGACACCTTTAGCAGCTGATTTTATGACGTCGGACTCGAGCAACATGCTGTAACACTTGGGTTGTAAGCAGATGATTTCATTTCGGTAGTCATCAGCTGTTTCGCTTTTCAGTAGCCCAGCTGTCCTTTCTTGGATTCATCGTACAAGGGATGATTTTTGGGATAGTTGGAAAAGTTCATGTATCCAGCCAGCGCAGCTTGCCGCATTTCCGCCTCAATGTTGTCCACGCCTTTGAACTGGATCAGCAACGAGTCAGTGTATGAGTAGATGAGCGAGAATTTGTCACCGTAGCGTGGCTTCAGTGTGTCATAAAAGAAGCTGTTGGCTTTTGCTTTAGCTTTTTCAAGCACGTAGAATCCAACATGGAGTGGATGAACCATGCGGATATTTTTTCAGTTGAGGATCCTGATGACTGTTTCGAGACCTATGACGTATCAGTTTTTCAGGAGGGGGTTGACAGCGTAATTTCGGAACTCGTTGGGGGTGCACACAACCGTTGCTTCTAGATTTCTGTTGAGCGGGTTAAACAATGGCTTGATGTATATACTATTGGATGAAAGATTATACAGGGACTTTTCAAAGGAGTTCGTAGACTCCTAACGTTTCTGGACATTTTTCATGATGAATAATTTATGTAACGGTTCCTGCTTGATACGAAAAATTAAATGAACCTTGGTGACTTCCAGTCCTTGCCTGAGGAGAACTCAAAAAGTTCCAGGGCCACGAGGTAGTCAGTTTGAGGTAGATGGCTAGCAACTAGGATCTGATGGTTTTTGGTTTTTGAAATGTTCCGAGCCAGCCAAGAGATTTTTTTATGGAGGGTAAAACATCGTCTAAGGTTACCTCTTTGTGATGTAGCAGGAGCGGCAGCTCGTCTGTTTTTCGTGCAACTTTATAGCTGACTGAGTGTACCAAGTCGAATGTTTCAATTTCTTCTGGTGTTAGCTCGAGGATCTCGCCAATGATGAGGGGTTCGCTCAAGCATCCACCATAAAGGCTGTTAAAGTCCCACATTGCTGCTGAAGACACGGGTAATGTAGGGTCATAGTCTTTGCATCGCGAATTGTTCATCTTGGTTAGACTTTCCGTCAACGTAACGAATCCGCCTAGTGTATTAATGACAATCAAGCTCAAGAGATGATATCTTTAATCAACGGCAGTTTAATCTTTCTTCCGTAGAGAGCGACTTGCATGGCAAAGCCAGGGACGCTCGCAAAATGGACTGCATCCAGGGTATAGTCACCTGTCATGGTCTCCCTAAACTTTTGGAAGACTTCGGCCAGCAGCAGCGTGTCGATGAGCAGGTATATGATCATGAAGTTGCGCAATGTCTTGCAGTTTGATGCATGACCCATTTCGATCAGTTCAGCATAAGCAGAGTCCGATATTCTTGTGCCTCGAAGTTGACTGTAGAAGGCTTCTTGCGACGAGATATCTGTTTGGTCTAGTACAGAATCCGATGTGATGGCTTCGTAGCAGAAGTGTCCTTTTTGAGTGGCAAGGTCTCGAACCTTATCACTGTAGCCGAGACTTGTGAGATGGGATTTGATGAGCGGCATGTCATGGCCACTATCTCTAGGATTTTTGGCGAGACTGTCTGAACTTGAGATGAGGAACGAAAACGAATCGATGAACTTGACACCATACTTGCTCTCGTCATCGATCAAGGAGACAGAGATGCTGCACATTTTATCTGACTGTTTTGGTAACACGTAATG
>SDVV010009083.1:0-16881 GCA_016164225.1 Gammarus roeselii
AGTATCAAAACTAGACGTTCAACGGAGTGCCAAAGTATCAAAACTAGACGTTCAACGGAGTGTCGAAGTATCAAAACTAGACGTTCAACGGAGTGCCAAAGTATCAAAACTAGACGTTCAACGGAGTGTCGAAGTATCAAAACTAGACGTTCAACGGAGTGCCATAGTATACCGAGATTTTAGTGGACTGTTATCAGTTCTTTCACTGTTCTGTTTTACCTGGTGATTCGTTACAGTCATTACACAATTTATCTTCTTGTACATCACCTAAGATAAGAGAACTGATCCCTCTCCTCTGTATAGTTTGATTTATATATTGATGCTAAGACTCAACGGTATTAATAATACAGGTTCAAACTTGTGTTCTCATGAGTTATTCGTGACGAAACGTTTATCTTCATAGATATTTTACAAATTATGTTTATAGATACTTATCACGTGTACTCGAATATACGAGAAATTATATTTATACATTTGTGAACGTTGTACATTTTATGTCTCCGAGCCCTAGCGTCGATAAATATTGTTCAACACAATGCTGTTGTATTTCTCTCTGAATGATGTGTCATGTATCATTGTAAAAAGTTTCGGACCCTAATTTAAAAAAAAAAGTAGATATTTTCCCGTTGAAAGCTCTGACTGAAGAACAGATGAGCCCTATTGGTATACAGTAATAGTGTCGTGCAATGCATAATTTGGGCGCTCTTGTATATTTCTATGTCTTAGGGAAAATATTTGTTTCGAAATTTGATTTTAAGTTTTTTTTTTGTAAGTTTCTTCTCCTAAAGTTGCGAAAGGGAATTTTAGAAAAAAATCAAGATAATTAATATAGTCCCTCCTACAGTTTTAAAGTTATATCATTTGATAGCACTTACATAGAACTGTGATCTAATTCACATTTTTTCGAAACTCTAAATTTGGAAATCCACCCTGTTAACAGCATTTTGAAGAATTCTTATTTAACGCGAGTTATACTTAATTGTGACACTACCTACGAGCTGTTTGTTTTCAAAACATGTATAATGATCCCCTTTTTATGTTCTCAGTATGTTGTAACCCACACGTGAAACTTAGGTTAATCATGAGCGGAATACATTACTGCAAGTCAGCATGAAATAGCGTGAGACTTCTCTGATGTTCTTTGCGTATTAATCACTATTTGTGTTCTCTAGGCGTTGCAAGAACACCCGGTGTTTGTGAACACACGCACACACAACTTCGGCATGCCTGGTTTACGGGCGCCGCAACCTGTTGACTTCGACTTACGTTGTCGTGGGTACTTGGCATGTTCGCTGTAGACACATGACCAGAAATGTGTTCAGAACACGCTAATACACTCGGGAAAGTTTTGCCATATTTTATTCAATAATTTCTTGTTATGTTACACAGTAGTATGTATACAAAAACTGAAAAAATCGATGCGCTGTTTCCACCACAATCACAAGAATCAATAGGACAAACTTCTATCCATTCTCAATCGCTCTGCCACATCGCTATGATCAGGATGATTGTTACGGAATGCCTGTCCGTTGTGGACATAAGCATTTTGCGGAAATGATTTTTTCATGAAACGTAGTGCCAAATACAGGAATTACGTAGTGCCAGGAATTAGGTAGTGCCAGAAATTGCTACGTAGTGCCAGATCCATACAGGAATTATGCCTTTGAGGAAGTACGTCTGATTTCTCGTGAGCACGTGCTATCCGAAAGTGAACAATTGCTTTCTAGGAATGTCGTACACTCGTGTTGAGGACAAAAGTTTTCCATGGCTATGAACAGTTTCCTTCCACTTTACTTGGCGAAACTGTCGTACGATACATGTTGGAAACATGTATCGTACAACACCAATTAAACACGAAAAGAGCAATTTCCAATTTCATATTGACAACAAGTGTTGATGATTCGTGCTGAATTCATCCTCTGTCTGATCCTTGTCAGTAGGGAATAGAAGAAAGCATCCCGTTGCATTTGATTGTTTTCTCGTCCTTGCGTTGAAGTCATCGTTCTTTGCGAAACACAATTTGAATGCTATTATGCGGCGCTTCAATCCCGTGATTTGTTTTATATAAACTTTTTGAACGGGATTTTTAGTATACCTTTTTTTTATTGGATCTCATTGTTCAGTTTTAAATGGATCATAACGTGCAATACATCGTCGGAGAGGCATTATGCAGTACTATAATGGGAAGTTTTTTCCTAATAGTAACCTTTCATCGTGACTGGCTAAACCCAATTCCCGCTCCTTGGTATGTGCGAATAATCCGGCGTCTGTCGATTTTTTTTTCATAATTCAAACTGAACTTTTGATTGTCATATTTAGATGCTGTGAACAAGCCAAGTTGATATGGACAGTAACAGGCGATGATGCTATGAGACATGATAGTTCCTCTGTGACCACCAAGGCTTAATCAATATATATATTTGCCAGTACAATAGTACTTTTTTTTCATGAATAGTTTGGTTCCTTCTGTATCTTCATGTTTGTTTGTTTTGTTACTACACATTTGCCACCAATTTATGGTACGGGACATGGTGAGTATTTGTACGAATTCATGAAAGAAACCACTTACCATGATAGAGTCACTATTGGGATGCCACTATTAAAACAATTTTTCTAACCATGCATTCGAAATTCACGTAGTAAATAAATATCCAAGGCAAAATACTTAATTCAATGAAAACAATCAATCAATGGTTATTAGATGAATACTTACGCTTGGAGGCATTATATTGTCTGTCAACTGTTGAAGTCCAATTGTTTGGGGGTTGCCTCACCTGTCAACTTATACACCGAGCGCATGCAACGTATATGAAGCCCTTGGAATATCTCAGCCGTCATGCATCGTAAAGTCCCAGGGAAGAGTTAATACGCCTTTCGCCAGCATTTGGACGGTTGTTTGGGTTCGTTATGACTAGTTTTGGGCCTCTTGGGCACTTCTGTTGCACAAGGTTGAACATGTGTAAATAGGAAAGTTAATTTAGTAATTAATCGTGTTGTTTACTCTGGCTGGCTCACTGTGATTCGCGCGGAAAGTTCTTCGTCGCTTTGCTTGAGATTAATTTAATAAAGTTATGTGATCATTTGATGAGGGGAAATAATAACTTGGTCATCATTCATAACAGGCTCGCTGCGGTGTATCCCCACCCAATAATTGTTCAAACATTCAGTAATTTGTTCTCGTTTAAATTGAATGGAGCTAATGTGCTATTCAAATACGCAAACTATTCCTCTTCTGAAATGAAAAGACAGTTTTAGCGAATGCGCTCACAAAATTGTTGAAAAGCAAATGTATGTTTTTTTTATCTGTTTATAATTCCCGCAAAAGCTTAGATGAAAAATCATGAAAAGACCTCTATTAGCTCCCCTCCCAGGACTCACTGGTATCGTAGCGACTGCCGTTGAAGTCTTGACCGATGTCGGCGGTTTGCTTCCTGGCGGCGGCCGTTCGGACCTGCATGTGATGCTGCTGCTGTTGCTGCTGTTGTTGCTGCTGCTGTTGCTGCTGCTGTTGCTGCTGCTGTTGATGTTGCTGATGCTTCTGTTGCTGATGCTGCGAATGACCGGACGGTTGTCCCGATGCCTGTTGATGCTGATGTTTGGGAGACACGGAGGAAAGCATCGGTCCTGTTGGATACTGTTGCTGCTGGGAGGAGTGTTGATGGTGATGCTTGTACTGTTGCTGTGGCTGCTGCTGTTGCGGGTAATGGTGTGGCGAGGGTTGTCGATGATGCTGCTGTTGCTGATGATGTTGGTGGGAAGCGCTGGATTGTTGTGGATTCTGCGCAGGTTGTTGGTGTTGCTGATTATTGTGATGGGGTTGTTGCTTATGTTGAGGTGAAGTTTGCATTTGGGGGGACTGTTGGTGATGTTGGTGATTTGCATGATGTTGAGGATTTTGATTGTGATGCTGTTGCTGCTGTTGCTGCTGTGACTGTTGCGAAGTTCGGAAAGCCTGAGAAGGCGGCGGACGCATCTCGGTTGAAGTCCTCGGTACCAAAGTGGCCGCCTGGCCAGACGTCGAGCTTGAAGATTGAGACCCTGGCGGGTGGTTCTCGTAGGTCCTTGAAGTTTGAGTGTCGTAGTGCCTCGCCTGAACCTGCGGCGGAGTGATGGAAGATGATGCACGGACTTCGTAGGTCCTAGAAACCGAAGATGTTGCGGATCTCGGAGGAGTCGAAGAAGAGTAAGACTCGACTTTAATTGAAGAGAACACTGTGGTAGGGTTGTGTGGTGACATGGATTGCGTGGTGGTTGTCGTGGTTGGTGTCGGCGTCCTGTTGTCTTTCCGTGGCGCGGAGACGAGGACGGATGTGGGTACACACGAGGACAAAGTTGTCGGAGTCCTTGCTGGGACAGCGGCGGCGGTCAGGGACGTGTCCCTCCGGAGCGAGCTGTCGAAGTGGACCTGCATGAAGGTCGGAGGACGCGTGGTCGGAACAGGTTGCTCGGGTGCCATGACAGACTTGGGCGACGGAAACGAAGAGGTGGGGGAGGTCGAAGGGGAAGAAGAGGGTGGTGAAGGAGACGATGAAGTCGTAGAAGACGTAGAAGGAGAATTGGACAGTGCAGCCGTGGTGGAAGATGAGGAAGTAGGAAGTGTAGGCGGTGAATCAGAAGCAACAGAAGAAGATGACGATGGGGAGGAGGGAGAATGCCGCAACGGCGGGGATGGGTTTCTAGATTCCTTTGAGACGGATTTGCCGATGTTCGTCTCCAACTTTTCTGTGACCGTTGATGTCGATGGCTGAGATTCTGTGGTCGTCTCTGAATATCTCATCTCAGGAAGTGAGCGACTTGACGGACCGGCCGAACTCTCGTCATTAACATTCTTCGATTTGTTTTTCTCTGGAGTAGTTGTTTTCGACTCCTCTCCGTTTGTTAAATATAGTCTGGAAGGTTTCGGTGATACTTCGGGTATTGCATCGTCTGATAGATGGGTTTCTTCTTTTTCTGATGCATTAGTCGATGAAGGCACACTGGTTTGTTCTGAATCATTTTGTTTGTCTTGTTTGTCTGTTGGAGACAGAAGCAAATTATCCGACGCTGCTGATGTCTCTGATTCCCCTACTTCAACGTTGTTTGTTCGAAGTTTTGTCAAGGCCTTATAGAGCGCCATCTAGGAGGTCGGATGGGAACTATCTAACAAATAAAGGTTGATTATCATTATAATCCACAAGGTCAAATTAGTTGTTTTGGAAGCAGATTCCGTTATGAAGATCATTCAATTGTTTATTCGTCTTGCTGTGAGTTTCTTCCCATTTGGGTTCAGTGAGCAAGACGCCTCAATCACAAAGGGTCCTGGTTAGTTGAGTTTGGCGACGGTCAGACGAGCATGGGCACTGAAGCTCAACACCAGATAGGATGCACTCATTACGCACCGAATTGCCGGGTTCCGCTTGTGGCCGGGATCGCAGTTGCTTGGTTGACTTGTAACTTCCGCTCTACGTCGAGACACTTCACAATGAAGAGTGCGGTGTGGTTACAAGGTGATTCGGACGAGTTGATGATCAACAAAACAAGGCTTCATCACACTTTGATTGGCTTTTCAAATGGTTGTGGTTCATCACGAATTAGGGAACTCTTATTTTGTAGCACTTGTTATGCCTTCAATGCAGTTGTTGTTATTCTCAAGCCCATTCATCTACTGCAGCAAAACATTAACATCAACTATCAACGAATCAACTGTACTATACAACAAAGTCTTAACGAAATAACGAATGAACAGTTCTCTAATAACGTGAACAAAATTTATTTCGTTATTATATACTACAGGCATACCCCAAGGCACTATATAGAATAGCTAATTGCACGATTATTTGCTCAAGTGTCAGCTACACTAAGGTTCTTGTGGAATCTCTTGTAGATTAACGGTAATATCAGCATAGGAACTTGATAACATCAACAAGTAGGTTTACTATAGAGTTTAGAATAAATGTTCATATTCATAGTAATTCTGTTCAATGAAAGTCAGTTCATCTTGTAGACTGTTCACTTCACGTTCGTTGATACTTTATTCAATTTCAATTACGTATGTTCTTTTTCTGTCGTTTAAAATGAACTGTGAAACATTGAGTATACAGACGGTCCAGAGGGGGCTGTTAAAAGTCCATTCGTTGTTGAGCTAAAAATTTGAGGAAAAACTTCCTCCCGAGATTTCAAACTGATTACATTTCCTTAATAAATGCCCTATGCAACTTGTCACCTTATCATCACATTCAACAAGGCTGGTGTATAAGGTACATTGGTGTTTAATATCTGTTGAAAAAATTGTTAACGCATAAAAAAATGTATATTAACTAACAGGAATATACACATTTATTGAAAGGGGGAACTGAGTTTGAAGATTAACAACTGGACCATTTTAATCTACCTTGCGTTGGAATACCATTGCAAAGCACACACACACACACACACACACACACCCACCCACCCACACACACACACACACACACACACACACACACACACACACACACTCACTCACACATACACACACACTCACGTGAATTATTATATGCAATACCTCACCTGCAGGTGTGGCGCAATGCCGCCGGTTGCTCTTACACCTGTTGGCTTTTGCTCTAACCCCTGCCGTCTATTGTTCTAACACCTGCCCTCGATTACTCGAACAGCTATCGTTTATCGTTTTATCACCTATCGCTCTAACACCTGTCGTCTATTGCTCTAACACCTGTCGTCCATTGCTCTAACACCCGCCGTTTATTACTCGAACACCTGCAGTATATTGCTCTAACAGCTGCCGTCTATTGCACTAACACCTGTCGTCTGTTGCTCCAATACCTATTGCTCTAACCCCTGCCGTCTATTGTTCTAATACTTGCCCTCGATTACTCGAACAGCTATCGTTTATCTTTTTAACACCTATATCTCTAACACCTGTCGTCTATTGCTCTAACACCTGTCATCCATTGCTCTAACACCCGCCGTTTATTACTCAAACACTTGCAGCATATTGCTCTAACAGCTGCCGTCTATTGCTCTAACACCTGTCGTCTGTTGCTCTAACACCTATTGCTCTAACACCTGCCGTCTATTGCTTTAACACATGTCGTCTGTTTCATTAACACATGCTGTCTAATGCTCTAACACCTGCCGTCTATTGCTCTAACACCTGCCGTCTATTGCTCTAACCCATGTCGTCTGTTTCATTAACTCCTGCCGTCTATTGCTCTAACACCTGCCGTCCATTGCTCTATCACCTACCGTCGATTGCTCTATCACCTACCATCGATTGCTCTATCACCTACCGTCGATTGCTCTATCACCTACTGTCTATTGCTCTAACACCTGATGGGCGGTATGCCAGCATCGTGGGTGCCTAGTGTGTGTACCACCGTGTGCGTGAGATGCAGAGACAAGCTATTCAATCTCTTGGCATCAAACGAGCTAGAACACGTGTGGATGAACATCCATACTCGCACGCGTGTTCTTCATGTTCTGCCGAGCCTGAAGCCGTGGATGAACATCCATACTCGCACTCGTGTTCCTCATGTTCTGCCGAGCCTGAAGCCGTTGTTTTATCACATAAATTAAATTACAATGTTTCACTCTGCTCTAAGGCTGGATGTGCTTGAACTCTCTATTTGAACATTCATAGCAAATTAATTTTTGGTTGGCTTACGAAACGCAAAAGTTCTGCACCCTATTGCAAAAATATTGATCCATTTCACCACTGATCGTAAGATGGTAACAAGATGTTAACAGAGCTTGGCCAATGGTAATGCCACCTCAGGTGTGAGTTAACAACATTATTTGCACCAGCTGATATTCCAACCATCTATGATATTCCGCAATATGTTAGAGCTCTTAGTCGGCTACGCTTTGTTTACGTCGTGTTGTCATTTTGAAGACAGCGTGGATATGAAGCCATTGTAAATATCGTGTTGCTTAATTAACAACATGTGGCCGTTAGCAGGGGGAGTGGTGGCAGCAGCGGCGATACGTGATGCAGGCCTTTCATGGCCGCCTGATGGAGTGTATGCAGCAGCCACGGGCGAATGCTCGCTCACCGAAGGTCTTGGAGGTTGCATGTATGCGGCGGCGTCGCTGCTGCAACCGACCTCCTACAGCACCGCAGCAACGTCAGCAGCCGTGACCCAGAAATGCGATGCGGCGGTGCGTGTGACGCTGGTGGTGGGGATGGACTTGCACGTTGGTGGGATGGTGGTGATAGTGATGGACCTGGCGGTGACGGTGGTCGTAATGGCACGCATGTATTCGTTTGGTGGTTGTGGTGGATCTGTACTCTAAGGCAGTGTGACCTGGAGGTTGATGTGTGTGGGGGGGGGGGGGGGGGGGGGGGGGGGGGGGGGGTGATGCTGGTCTTCTTGCTGCACAGGCTGCAATGAATCTAATGCTGCTTATAGTGGTGTGGACGTATCATGGACTTAGCTGGTGGTCTTGCTGCAGAATGGGTAATGGGGGCTGTAGTGCATTTATGGATGTTGAGGACATTTGTTAAATTTAGTACGATAAAGGCACGAAAACCGTGTTGTGGAGGTTCCGTTTTTTATAAGTGAAGGTGATTACTCGATATGCACGGGTTAAGGTACATTCTAACTCTAAGACAGCCACTGGTTGTGCCAATAGTAAGGGAAAGTTGTTGGTACAGACCAACCCGTGAGGAGAAAGTTCAAATTTTCTTCACTCGTACATCGTCTCCACTTGTGATCGCAACTGTCCATAACAGTGATCTGTTGATCTCTCTTGTGCAGTTCAGTGTTCTCTACAATTATTATGATTTTACTATAAAAAGAAACATCGTTAGAATATGGTACTTATTGAGCCACCCATTACACGAAATTGTGTGTCACACATACTGTGTGTCACATTGTTATCACGAGTAGTGTTTTTAGCGATACATACTCCGATCGTGAAAGAATGTACTAGAGTATGAAGATCAACATAGTTGGATTGAGCTTGTTTGCAACTCTCTGTCAACCCTACCAAACTTAGCTACACAAGAGCGGGGCAGCTGTTTGGGCGTGATTGCAAGCCAGGGGTATACAGACGGCAGAGGATGGGGGAGGGCAGTTGGTGGCAGGAGAAGGAGCGGGAGAATGGGCGTGCCTAAAGCACCGTCTGAGCCCCCATGTATGGGGCCACCAGGCTGGGGAAGCGTATAAAACCCCCGGTGCGAAGGGGACGGGAGCAGTAGACAAGCGCGAGTGGACAAAAAACAACACAGCTTTGCTAACAAACATAACCCCAGAAGGGTAGACGTTATTCACCAGTACACCTGCCGATAATCCAAGCGGTCTACATTTGAACAGTTCTCAGCTACTGAGTGTCTTTTCCGCTGTCCAATATACATCACTTATACGTGGCTCAGCCTTAGAGTTATTCGTTGGATGAGTAGCATGGGTACGCCTATACAGAAGCACAATCCCTGTGCACAGGCTGGGTTGCGTGAGTCACCACCGCCTCTCGAGGGCAGCGGCCGCACTGAGGAGAGGGGGGGATGCAGGGTGTAGTCATGCCACTGGGGGTTTAATGCCTATCGGCTATGAAGGCAGAGGGAAGTGTGTGCCAGTACTCGTCGTCCTCTTGTGAGCTATAGAATGACGTGGGTAGATGAACTAGTATGGTTTAAGCTGAGTTCTCAGTCGGCTGAGCAGGGAAATGAGCAGGGTAGAGCCTGGGGTTCGTGCAAACGCACCACGGTTGGGGAATATGGGCATCAGTGGGGGTTGGAGGTGGAGGAGGGACAGCAGCGACCTTGCCTGAGTTCTTCTATTAGTGGCGCTTGTTCGGCGTACTCTTTGACCCCAGCAGCAGCAGCGGTGGAGGCAGAGAGGCTGCAAGCCCCAGCATCAGCGGTGGAGAGAGTGTCTGCTGAGGAAGGCATGACGCGCGCAGTGGCACGCACTGCCTAACTCCACGCACAGATGGAACTACGCAGTGCTTTTGCGTGTGCGTCTGATAAACAAGCGGTGGCACGTTTATTATAGTGTAGTCGTGTTTAAAAGCGTTGGCTGCGCGGCCATGCGGAGTCTATTCATTCGCTAGTTAACCTCTTTCCGGTCATCACACACTGAACCCCCTTCTATAGCGAGTAGCCATGCTACCGAAGGACACGCGCACACACAGCTTGATTACTTTGCATGCATTACGACCTTGCCGTAGAGGCATTTTTTATAGCTACCTGATTGTTGTCATCCCAACTTTGTCCGTGTAGACAGTAAACTCATGGCCGGTCCGTCAAAGTCGCTCACTTCCTGAGATGAGATACTCAGAGACGACCACAGAATCTCAGCCATCGACATCAAAGAAAAGTCGGAGACGAACATCGGCAAATCCGTCTCACTTTTGCCATTGCTTTCCAGAATTTGTTTTAATGGTTGGGAATTATTGATAATTGGTCACAGAGGTTGCATAGTGGTATTCTATGCGAGAATTATTTGGTCATAAATCATTCTAGGTAAACGGACATACTCTGAGGAATATCATCAACATACGTGTCTAGCAGGAAATGTGATCCTGCACGACTGAGTGTGTGTACTAAGAACGCATGAACTCGTTTCTACTGTGTTGTTATTGTTTTCCGTTTCTCTGAGCACCGTGTTCAGCGTGTCCGTGTAGACAGTAACCTCATGCATTGCTAGCCATACAAACATAAACCCAAGGCTTTGCTAACACGCACCTAATCAGTAAGAAAAGGCAGAATGGATCGGGGAGATTTGATCTAAACTACATACGTCGACTACTTGCCCTGACAATCATGACTGCCTGACAGTCATGACTTACAGTGTGACCACATACCCCGGTCATAGCGCCCACTAATTTGCTGCCCTCACACCCTGATGCGGGTACTGCTGGCACTTGGTCGTCCCACGCATTCAATGCCCCTTCTTGTGGAGGTGCACACGATACTGCTCATGACGCTCTCTATTGCCCTACCATGGTCATGAAGGTGGGCCTTGCTGTAGCCGGCACACCTTACCTAAAGGGTCACTCACCCCTTGGTAGAAAGAGGTACTTCATAGCACTGCGAGTGCTAGAGGCATTAGAATGCACGTCCAGGCCGCGTACTGGACCAGATGGTGACTCTAATTGCAAGTTATGACGTGGCCGTACTCGACAACCACTGTGGGGATTGTTCTAGGACAACTGTACCTAGTAATAGGGCTTGTGTAATGTCTTAATTAGGTAAAATATTATGTCCAAACAGTTACAGCTTTCCGTTGCGGGGTTTGATTTCCATGACCACAAACACGATTTATTTGTCTGGAGAACACCCGTGTTGGACCTACTAGCCTCATAGTTTTTTATTGAGGTAATTATTTGAGCACAGGCCATTCACTACGGACCAATCTCCCTATACCTCATGACGCATCATGCATGCGCTGGTGTAATCCATGCCACTCTACAACACGACACACCTTCAATAGGCCTTATCGCCCGCGATGTTGGTTGCACGACGGCAGACTCGCTAGGCGTTACCGTGAAAATGGGGAGAGGTCGGGGATGGCGGGAGGACAGGCCGGGGATATAGCAGGATGAGAGGCCGGGGATGGCGGGATGAGAGGCCGGGGATGGCGAGAGGACAGGCCGGGGAGGGGATTGGATGGAGTGCATAATGACCCAATACGCTCAATGCATTATAGTATTAGTTTGAATACTTAATATAAATGGACTACATAAATAACAGTAGGCTTGAGACGGGTGGTGGTCATGCCAGATTAAATAAGGTTTACATAACGCATTCGCTGAGGCTGCAACTCGGAGTTTGAATAAGAACAATAATAATAATTCCACCTTGTAAATCACTCGAGAAGTAGCTGATATAATTGCTGTATTTTTATGTGCTCATTAATCCATTTAATAATGGTTGTAATAATGGGCTTACTGCGTTTTACAACACTTTCCTTGATGATGGGTTAGTAAAGAGTGAACCTTCTGCCCTTTGATGTAGATTGATCCCACTCCACGACTAACCAAATAGCCGAGGTGTCCATTGCGAGCATCACCTCTTAGGTATATAGCACAGACAGCAACCCTATAAATGACGATAAGGTTTCCGCTGAGTGTGTCAGGAATAGCTCCATCACGATGATCTCCCTCTTCAGCAGCAACTGCCATGGGGCCTGACAGCCTCTAGGGAAGCGGTCAATTGAAGCAGTGGCACCCGTGTTGAGACGTGACCGACGATCACGTGGGTGCACAGAAAGGCACTGGCCCAATGCTGAGCAGGGGTTTGCATTTTAGGGGAGCATGAATGGCTTTCCATTCTGAAGTCATCAAGTAAATCTTGATTCATTTTGAATGTGATCCAATTGCCGCATGCTCAGTACATTTTTGCAATTTCCCAGGGCAAGCAAATCTTTTGTGTAATTTGCGCCTTGTTTTGGGCAAGTAATATTGTAATTAGTGTATTCTTCTTCTTAGATACTCTCAATTATCTTAGCGAAGAATGCAATCCTGTACTCAATGAAGGGTCACTTGTGTTTTGCAGACGTTTTCCCATTTATGGAACTAGTTTGCAGCTACTCATGTGTGGTGTTAAAGGATGACGGCTCATTTAATACACATTCTCCCTCCCTTTGCGATTGTTTGTATGTGTCAAGAGAGATGACTGCATTGCAAGTAATACTGAACTTGACCCATAACAAGAACACACATCGGCCCATCCTCTGTAAGGTTTCTGAGTGGCATCCATGTAGGCAGTCTCTCTTGAATGTTACTAACGTTTTTTCAAACGAATGTTTTGGTAAATTATTGTCCAATTCAACATCTTTTCACTATCGAGAGTGGCATTCAGTGCAAGCTTTTGAAGTGAGTAGTTGTCGAGTATGTGGGAGCAGGCGCTGACGACTGTTGCCAGTACGCACAGACTCATTAAGCCAGTTCATAAACGCAATGTTTTTAGTTTTCACTGATTAACTGCATGTTATCTTCCGGCCTTGTATTAACTAATAAGTTTATCAAATCTGCCAAACAAGCAACCATTACTGAAGCGGCTGTAAAATGTATCTGACCGTTGCGATGCATGCAATTGGTGCTCTGTGAGCGAGCCGGCATATCAGCTGGTGTTGTTGTTATCTGTTGAGCCTGCACTATGTCCCAGGCTTTGAGGTGCTTCAACCACCACTTCTCCTTGCTGCAGCCTGTTGCAGCCGCGGTACAGGGCACTGACCTCATGCAGGATATTGACGTGTGGAGCTATGAACTGGGTATATCAGCTGAAGCTGAAAGGTGGTGTGGCTGCTGCTTGGTTCAGGCTGCCCAGCATTCAGGGGCGCGGATGTATGTTAGAGACGGGGCTGCTGCTGAAGAATTTCATCATATTTTTTATGTGGTTTGCTAAATGCACTCTTGATCCGGAGTGTGTGGACGGGCTCCCTACCAAAACCTTATGCGCTAAGTGGCTAAGAATTTGTATGTGTGTGTGTGTTTGTATGTGAGTGAGCATATGGAGACGACTGTATGGATTGTCTTGGATTAGGCCACCTTTCGCCCGGACGACACGTTTATTTGTCTAAGTAGATAGATTGTTATGATGTAAGGAATACGTCGATACTTGCAATATATTGTGTCTTTTATACAGACGACTTCCGGTTTAATGTAATGGGCCCTGTTACGGTACAAAGGAACTATCATCCCTCATCATGTATTTTTTTTATGATACATTGAAGTAAATTTGTTCCATACGAGGCCCTCAGCAACGGTCAGGTTGACCTAATAAATTTATGAGTGAAATGTCTGTTGTTTTTAAATACGCACTTAGTGAGGCGTAAAACAACGTAATTCAAGCATCGAAGCGTCATGGATAAAGATATGAAATGTATATGGTCGCATTATCTGGTTTCTTTATCGTCGAGAGATATTGACCTGTGGGTTCCATCTCCTCTACTGCCAACTGTCAACATTACTGCACGTTCTGAAGCCGGGATACGTCTCGGTGTAAATTACGTTCATGAATGAATCCTGAATAGAACAAGTTTAAGCCCCTAAACTAGCTGGCTCGATCGAGTTAGGCACGAATTGCCAATTTATTCGAAACTGAAGATGGACCAATTTTAAAACGCGAGAAAGTATTCAACTCGTCAATAACATCAATGTCCAACTCGGTTTATGTTCCTCTCGTACCGTACCAAGCAGGTTATTGGTTATTACATCCCTCTTTTTTCTTTCGTTGCTAAGAATGTTGTCCAGAATTAATGCTCAGGCAGTTGAGGCAAGCATTTAATCTGAGTTAAACATGGTAATCGTGTGTGCTGTCGACAGGCGTGTACGTTATGCGATGCCCAGATACGCGTGTGCTGTAGACAGGCGTGTACGGCCATGCGATGCCCAGTTACGCGTGTGCTGTAGACAGGCGTGTACGGCCATGCGATGCCCAGTTACACGTGTGCTGTAGACAGGCGTGTACGGCCATGCGATGCCCAGTTACGCGTGTGCTGTAGACATGCGTTTACGGCCATGCGATGCCCAGTTACGCGTGTGCTGTAGAAAGGCGTGTACGGCCATGCGATGCCCAGTTACACGTGAGCTGTAGACAGGCGTGTACGGCCACGCGATGCCCAGTTACACGTGTGCTGTAGACAGGCGTGTACGGCCATGCAATGCCCAGTTACACGTAAACTGTAGACAGGCGTGTACGGTCATGCAATGCCCAGTTACACGTAAACTGTAGACAGGCGTGTACGGTCATGCGATGCCCAGTTACGCGTGTGCTGTAGACAGGTGTGTACGGCCACGCGATGCCCAGTTACACGTGTGCTGTAGACAGGCGTGTACGGCCATACGATGCCCAGCGACGCGTGTGCTGCGGACAGGCGTGTGCGGCCATGCGATGCCCAGTTACGCGTGTGCTGTAGACAGGCGTGTACGTCATGCGATACCCAGTTACGCGTGTGCTGTGGACAGGCGTGTACGGCCATGCGTTGACCAGTGACGCATGTGCTGTGGATAGGCGTGTACGGCCATACGATGCCCAGCGACGCGTGTGCTGCGGACAGGCGTGTGCGGCCATGCGATGCCCAGCGACGCATTCCCTAGCTGCCAGTTTACGCTTGTCGTTGCGTAGGTGGAACGATTGCTTGTCTTTCACAGATTGTTTTTTCTCAGGATTAAATCGTCATTTAATATCTGATAACATTCCGATGCATTTACTATGTATGATTTGTAAAGAAGGATGTGTTACATAACTTAAACGGCTCCTCGGCTCTACTTATAAACGGCTCTACTTATAAAACACGTTTAATGTTTTTTTGTTTATTGTGAAAAATAGAAAAGGAAATTTAGTCTCCTAGTTAATGTAGATTATTGCGATTAATATCGTTTAAATAATGAAGACTGACTTATAGAGGGGAACGTTTGTTGGTGATAAGGCTTAGGAAACGTTGACAAAATGTTCACAAAAGCGTCCTGACGTGTTTGTCGAGTGGCAAATAATTTTGCTGCCACCACACCTAACAAGTTTTTGTTTTCTTGTTGTCGAATCGTAGGAAAGTAAATACAATTGTGCGTACATTATATTACTCGCTCATAACTAGTTAATCATTTCTTGCCTATTAAAGTTCCTTTTTTTGCATGTAATTACTGTTGCATGTCGTGATAAGGTTTCAGTTTTTAAATCTATATATCAAGATATAAATAGACTTGAATTGAATAAATTTTCGGCGTTTGTTATTTATAATTTTAATTATATTCTTTGTGAATATATTTATTTTATATGAATGCTGAATATCATGTACGTACGCATGCAATTTCTCTTCATGTCCTTTTGCCTCATAAGATGCGAGAGTTAACCCGACGAGTTTGGTCTCATTTCCTAATTGGCGTATACAGTTGACGTCATGCCTCCCGTTCCTCGGGGATTGTATCACTCAGGCTCATGCCTCTCATAATCTACTATTATGATGACGTCATTTCCTTGGCTCTATATTTCTATGAGAGGACATGGAGCCGGTCAGACGAGAGGCAGCTGGTGATGGCGTCACGTGACTGGTTCTGGTGATACAGGTGCTGCAGAGACTTTTATTCTCATCTAGAGAACCTAATATTGAGCCTTGCTGCTGCTTTACTGGAGACATAACGCCTGTCACTAGACGAGTTCATCCTTTGCTGAGTTATGACCTAGTACGAAACTAGCCTGTGTCTGAGATAGGCATCTCGTGTCGTGTACTGATCCAGAACGAATCTGGAGGTTGACTGACACGGTCATCCCTTGTCGAGCGAGCTTTGGGTAAACCAACCCTACATATGACTGACACGACCATTCCTTGTCGTGCGAGTCGTGGGCGAATCTATCGTATATGTGACTGGCACATCATCCTTTGTCGTGCGTGTATGTCGTGTCTAGAAACAAATCTAGCCTGTGACTGACCGAGTAATAATTTGTTTTGTAATGACTTTGACCGAATCTAGCCCGTGACGGACAGTCGTTCCTTGTTGTGTAAGGACTATGATCGAATCTAGCCTGTGACGGACAGTCATTCGTTGTTGTGTAAAGACTATGACCGAATCTAGCCAGTGACGGACAGTCATTCGTTGTTGTGTAAAGACTATGACCGAATCTAGCCTGTGACAGACAGTCATTCGTTGTTGTGTAAAGACTATGACCGAATCTAGTCTGTGACGGACAGTCATTCATTGTTGTGTAAAGAATATGACCGAATCTAGCCTGTGACGGACAGTCATTCCTTATTGTGTAAAGACTATGACCGAATCTAGCCTGTGACAGACAGTCGTTCCTTGTTATGCGAAGACTATGACCGAATCTAGCCCGTGACGGACAGTCGTTCCTTGTTTTGTGAAAACTATGACCGAATCTAGCCTGTGACGGACAGTCATTCCTTGTTGTGTAAAGACTATGACCGAATCTAGCCTGTGACGGACAGTCATTCCTTGTTGTGT
>SDVV010009084.1:0-16880 GCA_016164225.1 Gammarus roeselii
TGACTGCACGTACTGCTGGTTGGTACTTCAACCAGGATCACAAGCATTCCCCAGAGAATTCCATCATCCAATACCCCCTAAGCTACCTCTAGGCACCCACCCCCTCCCGTTTACCTCCCACCGCCCGCCCCTTCTCTCTCAGTGAGTAACCGCAAACAGCCCTCGCCGACCGCTTTTACCTACTGCATCCCATCACTAACGTCGAGTTGCATGAGGCAACGAGAAGCAGCCAAAGAGTATTAACTAGAGTGACATGTTATAGAAAGTGAGCAATTGACGGTCAACGAAGAGATGACTGGGTGCGGCTAACAATAGAAATAGTAGAGGAGGTATAATGCGACATAACACAATAGGAAATGCCCTCTAAGTGAAAAACTCTCGCGACCCACTGAAGCAGGAAGAAATTTGTTTGGTGGGTTTTCTAGTTGTCGATAGTATAGTGGAGCACAAAGGCAGGGAACTCAAACAATGGGAAGCAAGTATGAAAGTGCTCTGTCGTCCCACTGTCTCTGTGCAAACTCTCACCAACCAAGTTGAAAAACTGAACACTAAAAAGTACGATCTCACTATCGTTCAAGTTGTCTTAGAGAACCTGCAAGTTAATGAGTCTCTTAATACGTCTGGAGAAACACAAAAACATTATGGAAGCGATAAGAAATAAAACTAGCAATAATTGTATTACTTCCGGTATTTTGACAAAACAAGATCCACGACACGATAAGTTTGGGCTGTGTTGTGATAGCCAACTAATAATAGTGCTGTGTAGCAGATAGCCATTAAATAAGAACTATGTTATGTAAATACAGAACTTGTTTTGGATGAAAACCTAAACTATTTCAGTGTGATGAAAGTCTTCATCACACTGTTTCAGTGTGATGGAAGGCAAAACGCAGTTTGGAGTCCTACTTAGCAATGCAGTAGAAAAATATCACAAGGATGAGTACAGGAATAGGACCGGGTAACGAAGTCACTCAAGTAACGAACGAAAATACCTAACATGGGACCTAAACGAGCAAAACAAGGAGCAATAATTCGTGCAGCCACTGAGACAACCCCCTGACAAAAGAGCAGGGTCAGGCAGCAGAAGCTTTTATGGTAGTGAATTGAAGGACTCGGCGCAGCTCAACAGAAGACATGACAACCTAAACTGATTTAAAAGGAAAAATACAAGTTTTAACAGGAAATGTATAGGGCCCTGGATAGATCTTCTTCAAGCTACAGTGAGAATGAACGAACATCACATATAGTTGGAATCAACGAATCGTTGTTAGACATGAATGACCGAAATCTCCAGGCGGAAATAGGTCTTCAAGGACTCACGACCTTTAGTGAAGACAGGCCAAGCAAGAGGGGTGGAGGGTCAGTGCTTTATGGTAAATAAATCCTTGATCCAATACTTCGCAGGGCAATAACAGTAACACCTTATGAGATAATTTAGGTCGACATTATGCCCTCTGCAAGGATGATAGTAAAAATTGTAGTAGTATACTGAAATCCAAGAATAATAGTAGGGTAAGAAGATGTTCTCTTCTGACGAATATTTCAATGCCGTTTCCAAATCCCATTAGAGTATCTTGATGGGGGAGACTTCAACCAATCAGACACTACTTGGACAACACTGGAAGCTGGATTATGGGGTGACAGGTTGATACGACTCGTCAACGATAACAACCTCAAACAGTACGTGGAAGAAACAACCATAAGGGCAAGCTTCTTGAACCTTGTTTTATCGACTGAAGAACAATTAGTAGAACTGGGAACTCTTGAAGAAAACAAAAAGGTGACCACCATACTATTGAATTCCAAATCACAGCAAATCGAACATAACGGGAATTAGTCTGGTTTTAATACTATTTTCGAAAAGCGATTTTTGACGGTTTGAAGGTAGAAGGACGGACGACATCACGAGCATAGACTTCGGGTACCAATTCGATTGCACGATGAGAATCAGGGTGGTGCTAGCTAGCAAGCGATACATCCCAAGGAGAGAAAAGTACAAATTAACAATCCCTCTTTGCTGGATAATGAAGTTCAAGAAGCAATTGTTTGCCTACACCCATTGTACAAAGCCCACAAAACCAATCCGACACATGAGTCAGAACAAGCGCATGAGCGGGCTGGTAAAGGAGTGAAGAGAGTGGTCAGAAGCGTCAGGAGAAACAGGGAAAAAAATGTTGCAAAAATGGCCAAGCACGACCCTAAAAGGTTCTTTGCATATGTTAGTGAGAGACGTGTTGTTCGCGACAGCATTGGCCCTCTACAAAATAGTGCAGGTGATTTAAAATCATCCGATGCAGACATGTCTATGATACTCCATGAATACTATCCAACCGTCTTCACATATGAGTATGTGAATAATATCATAGAAGCCGAACTGCATGGAAAAGTGCAACCGTTGGAAAATTTTCACTCCCTCGTTGATGAAGTAGAGGAACAACTCAGCAAATTAAATATATAAAATTTACGGAACCAGAGTATCTGCATTCAAAAATGCCACGGAACCTCTCCATAATATATATAAGCATGGACTGACGGAGGTCTTTAACAGGTCTATGACTTATGGAGTTATTCTAGATGGTTGAAAAACAGCAAACGTCACAGCATATTCAAGAAGGGTAGTAGGCAAGAGCCAGAAAACTATAGAACAAACCGTCTCACAACTGTGGTCTGCAAAACCTTGGAAAGATTGATAAAAACCATGTATAACATGTCACCTCGAGAGAAACCACCTCATCAAAGTAACCTATCTCGGTTTTAGAAATAACTTAGCTGCCTGTCCAGTATCCTGGACTTTTTCAATATGATCACCGATAGGTAAAATATATTTTAACTTTTAAAAAGCGTTTGATAAGGTCCTCCATGAACGCCTACAGAAATAAGTGCATTAGCTCAACTGGAAACGTGGTCAGGTGGCTCCAAAATTGGCTCATTAGGCACAAGCCACGGGTATGTGTCGGCCAAGGAAAAAGTCAGTGGGCTGCGGTAACATTAGGAATACTCCAGGACAGTGTTCTTGGGCCTCTTCTCTTCATAATTATTATAAATGAAATCGACACTGACATCGTTAGTAAGTTATTAAAATTTGCTGCTTTACAGTAAACTCTGCCGTAGAGCGGACTGTGAGCAGGATCACATAACTATCCAAAAGGACCTTATTAAACTAGTGGAATGGTGTAAGAAGTGCCAATGAACTTGAATATTGCAAAATGCACTGCTATGCACATGGGATCACACGTGATAGAAGATAAGCATATGACTCAAGTCGACCAACAACGAGACCTTGGAATCTCAATCACCATAGATCTCAAGTGGAAACAACAAATGCAAGCTACCAACAGGTAAGGCAAAAGAGTCTTCGGCTTTGTATCCAGAAACTTCCGCTACATGTCCATGGACATCTTGCTTTCGTTATATACTTCACTCGTCAGGCCTCAAATATAATTTGCAGTATAATTTCGGTCCCCTCACCTAAGAGGGGATATTAATAACATGGAGCTTGTTCAGCAATGAGTAACAAAAAATATTCCGGAACTGAGAAACATGACATGTCCGCAAAGACTCGACGAACTTATACTGATATCACTTGAAAGAAGTCCCTTAAATTCCTAAATAGGTTCTTTTGCCCCGAAGGCCTCTTTGATCGGGATTATAACCCAAGAAACAGAAATAGCAAACAAGACTAAAACCATTCAGCAAACAGCTAAAACCATTCAGAATATTAGTGGCTGAGAACTTTTTTCAATCAAGATACTTAAAATACGGAACGGTTCACCACATGCTGTGGTTAACAGTAATTACGTTAATGCCTTTTAAAACAGCCTCGACAAACATTGGGGGACTGATCCACCCCCTTACTTCGAAAATGTGACGTTGGGACTATTGCTGCTAATGTGGCAACAACCTTCGTTGGAGCCTTCAACATCCGCCAGTTTCATGGGCACCTCATCTAGGCTATGCTAGTTGAGCTGCAAATTCAACTAGGAGTACTTCTGAAATGAACCCTTCAGCCCTTCCCAGGCCTACTACTTCTACTACTTTTATGCCTCAAAGTTTGACGAACTGCTGGGACTGCGACCCTGTGTTCGCTTGATGTCATCGGCATAAATGGAACACGACCCGATCTCCAGAGTAGAAACCTGGCAGCAGAGATAATGTTACCTGGCTACAAAATGTTCGGCATGGACAAATTCACCTCTAGTAAAAGAGGGGGTAGGTCTGTGCCGTACATGAAGGGAGGTGTTCCACCATGTCTTAGAAATACACTCGTCATAGTTTCTTGTGGAATTTTCAACGCAGAAATCAAAGTTACCATGCGACATTGAAGTTGTCATGGTGTACCGCAGGATTCACACCCTTGCGGAACAAGATTCCTAGCTCTATGAGAAGCTGGAAGAAATTTTCTCGAAACTCACGAGACTATCGCCTTCGGCGACTTCAGTCTCCCGTATATTGACTGTGTGAGCCTAGTTTCACAGGACCCATGCAATAAACTAACGGGGTTCATCGCCGATTATGACAAGACCCAGTATGTTTGTAAACCGACCCGAGGGAACAACATATTGGACCTACTCCTGTCAACTGAGGAGCTCGTGGTCGACAACATGCGATTTGGCAACAAACTAGGAGGCGCTGACCACAACATGGTTTCATCATCAAAGTGCCCCGCCCATCTCCTCAGGGAGCTGTACGCCGCCTAAATTTTGAACGAACAGACTTCCTGGGGATGATAGAACCACTAGGTGCGCTTAGTTGATCGAATAACAAAGAGAGGATACGGTGGATGTTTGCTGCCGTATTCTCACAAAGAGAGTCCACAAAGAGAGTTCCCGCCCAAAGGATCAGGCCCCCTTAGTGAAACGTCGAATTCGTAAGGGCCCTACGCCGTGATCAACCAAACGCGCAACGAATGAGTGACAACACCGAGGAGGCGGCAGAAGTACATCGTCAGGCGTGCAGAACAGCCACCAGGCAAGTACGATCCTCCAAGCGCTCAAAAGAGAGAAACATTGCGGATAACGCCAACGAGAACTTGAGGGATTTATATCGCTTCGTCAGAGAGCTTAGAATTGCCATGGACTCAGTTGATCCACCAATGGATGATGATGGTGTCTTCAGGACGTCACCTGAGGATATGGCCAGTGTCCTGAACAGCTTTTTTTATTCGGTGTTTACAGTTGAGGGACCCGGCCACGAACGAGATCCTGTTTTTGCTGGGAAGTTACTCTCAACGACATTGTGTACATGCGAGAGGAAGTTGTTCAACAGCTCGATAGACCGAACACCAACCAAGAATTCTCAAGGAAACTCTGGAACAGTTGTCGGATTTCTTAGCCCACATCTTCAACTTATCGATAGTGAATGACGAGGTCCCCGACGACACTTCTTTGTTATGCCAACTTCAAAATATAAATACTTTGAGTCTACTTTTGACTAAATTATACTTTCTTATTTTCAAATTTTAAATATCTTCTCATTGAAAATCATCTGGCAGAACTCAGGAACTGCCGTGCGCAAATCCTCTCTCATCTTGAAATGCGAAATGCTCCACATGGAACCATGCGTGTACAGAAAACTTACTCATCCGAACACACTGGGATAAACCACTCCCAGGCAACTGGGCGTGGTGCTCCCACATACATTGCGTTTATAAGAATTTCAGATTTTTTTTGCCAAATTTGATATAAACTCTAGATCAGCCAAGGGCCGGCCATATCCTTAGGAGAAGTCCCTCCCACGTTGCATTTTTAAGTGCGACAGCCTTCAGGGATCCATTAGCGTACAAAAGACTTATTCTTCTGATCACACGAGGGTGGACCACTACTCAGGCACATGTGTGTGGTGCTCCTCCTAATGTGCACATATTGTTCAAAAATTACAAACTCCATATGCTCCTTTCGAGTAGACTCAATACCTAGTTGGAGTCCATATGACTCCAGCCTCTGGGGCAAGCCAATAGGCCTAGCCTCGGGAAAAATATGAGAGAGGCGACCGCTTGAAACCTAAATCCTTCGCTTTCCATCTATACTGGCCCCGATCCTGAAAACGTCATCTGACACTCGACCGTTCTTACTCCGTGACTGAAATGTCCCGGGTAGTAGTGGGGTGGTAGCCAATAGGTACTGGTCCTAGTAGTTGTTTGCCTGTTTTTCCCATTCTTTCAACATTCCTTTTCCTGTATGTGTGCATGAATTTCTAAAGCTTCGTTAACTATTTCCCACCATTCTGTCAAGGAAACATCTTGACATGAGCGCTTGTACTTGTTTTGTTTCGCTAATCTAATCTAATCTAATCTACTACAAAAAAGTTTGTAAGCTCTTAACATCAGATTCAGCTGCTTTTGGAAGAGTCAGTTGAAACTGGGTTTGCAAATTAACTTTTTTTTCAGTAGGAAAGGTTCTGGCGCTGGGCGTCTAGGTTCCGGGAGCTGGACCCCTTACTCCGTCACTGGGGTCTCTTCAGCATTATATCTGTTACACAATACACTTGAGCTGGAAAGTTCTCCCATTCCACTATATTCTCGAACCCATGCCACCGCATACGGCTCGACTGAATTTTCCTCAGACTGTCTCCTCGAGTTATAAAGTCAGCAAGTTTTTGACTCGTTGGAACATTGTGCCAATTGACGTTGGGGAGAGCTATCTTGATGTCTAGCTTCCAGTTCTACATCGAAGCCTCCAATGGGCATGCAAAATGTATCCATCCCAAGGCGACTGGACTGTCTGCCCACATGTGTATAGCTTCAATCTTAACTTTCTTTTCATAAGCCTCGCATGTATACCTTGTTAGCCTTGTTCCAAGTAGTGCAACAGTCCAGTCGAACCTGGGCAAATAAAGTGTTTTCTCAGATGAAATCCGTCCCTTGTGTTAGCCTTCACTGACCCACTCACTCCTGCTTCATAAGCCGTCGTGGAAGCATCTACAAATGTGAGTAGGGTAATTGATTTACTTACCTATTACTGCGTTACATTCGACGGGTATGTCGCATCGTCAAGAGTTCTATTTTTCCCCAATTTGTTGCAATGACTTTAGAGACATCATCCCAACTTACGTTAGACTGCCATATTTCCTTCATTAATAACTTAGCTTTGATGATGAAGGGGGTCATTAGCCATGAAAGATAAAATTGTTCGGCTAAGCCTCGCAGAATTATTTTATCTCTCAGCTTACCTTTTTAACTCATTGGAAGCCATCGTCAAGGTGTCCTAGACTGTGTCCTATCTGCGTCCTAAAGCTGGGATAGTGGGTTTGGTATCAGATTCATCTTTCCTTATGGTCAACTCCTTGAGCTCTGGGTCATTTGTAGTCCATTTTTTGAAGTTCAGCCCAACAACAGGCAACATTTTTTTTTGATGAACCGTGGAATTCCAGTAGTTTCGCCTTAGTTGATGCAGTTACCAAGAAAGACATATATTATCCTCTTGATTTTGTCTGTGATGCTCCTTTTGTTGATCATACTTCTTCATGTAGTGGTCATTTGTGGCATTCAGAATGCAGGCTGCTCCAAAGAGGATAACATTGAAGCGATAGGTGTATATTGGGCTGTCAGGATCCTGGGATCTTTGGGACATAGAAATATTGCTGAGTCTCGGTCCTGCTCATCCAAGCCTACCGTCAAGAATACCTTTGCAATGTCAGAACAGATGGTTGGCAACAAAATTTGAATCGCATTGATATCTGAGGTAGCTCCGGGACCATGAATGGTCCGGGATAAAACAACCGTCCAAACGTTCTCCGCCAATGTGTGATTTTGCAGAAACAATCATAAACAGTAAGCAACGGTTTTGCCGGGGATTTTTTCCTCACAGCATGGTGAGGATTTTTATGGCGACTGAATGCAATCCAGGGCAAAGAAATGAACAATGCTAATACAAGATTCCTCTCAAAAATTCTTCTTGAACATTGCTACTACTTAAAGGTACGCTTCATTGGTTGGTGTAAACCCTAACACCACTCTTTGAGCAGCACCCTATAACTTACTACTAGGATAATGGAATTTTTCAAAAAAGCTTCAAGTCGTGACTCTGATCCGCGGATTAAAACTTTGCCAAAAACGATTGGAGGTAGGTATGTTTCCCAGAAAAAATATTATATCTAGAGTTTATAGCTTCACTTTTGCGATCTCCATATGCTATCACTTTCAAGTGGAGTGGCATCGCTGGGTGAACCAACTTAGCGTCAGCACTTTGTGACCAGTAGGAGAATCCGCTCCAACTGTCAGTCATATTCGTCTCCCATTTTTCAGAGTGTCTTCGCTACTATTTCATCTTGTTCATGCATATCTTGGCAATTTAGATACTCATAACGGGAGTATCTAAAATGCCAGGAGTATTGAAAAGATTTGCCACCTTGCTACGTGTAAGTTTTCATACCTCTTCAACCTAGGTTATCATTCTAATTGGCGCATCTTGCAACCTTCTACTATTTACCCTATGATAAATGTATATATTACCACACTCGACTACCTACTAGCAGTTTAGACTATGGAGTCTACCTGACTAACCTTGTCGATTCGAATTTTGCTTTTCTAATTATTTTGATAATTTATTTCCTGAGTAATGTACCTCTTCTCAAAGTACAAAAACAAGGCACAAACAAAATACTTCATGACACCACAAAATTTACCAGTTGAACCATATAGACGACATGTTGTAGCCTGTGTTAGTTACCATTTCGAACATCAATTTCTTACAATTGTCTGTTTAGTAGCAGTTAAGACCACTTAGTCTATTTCAAAATCATTTGGTAATTTTCAAATTATTTTGATACCTTATTTCCTGATGAATTTACCACGGCTCGAAGCACCGCCCTCAGAAAATCACGATATCATAAAATTACCACTCTGTAACGTGTCTTGATTTGAAAACTGTTCAACGTCACATCTATGACATGAGGCATTGAATAGTCTAAGAGAGCTTCAGGTTGTAACAGGGAACCAATTTTGATTATTTAATGCAGCATACCTCCCTGTCATGAGCCCACAATAATAACATTTATTTGTATTGGAGGTGGAGTACATTTATACATATATTATGCTGCAAAATTCTATATATTGCTCATTCATAGGTCATCGAATTTCTCCAATCATGAATTTTTATTTGTATTCCTGAAGTTGTTACCATTTCACCAATTCTACTGAATTCAATTAAGTCTAAACGATTGTTTTGCCAGCTATGTCAAGGGTGTCTGCCAGCTGTTGGGGCAGCATTGTTTTGGTGGGCATGCAGGAAGTCTCAGTAGTTCTGCTCTCCAGATCATTATTCAGCATTCGAGACTGACATTGCCTATTGCTACCATTATCTCTGCTGACTAATTACCTCGAGATTCATGTCAACAATAAATTTAAGAAACTAATTAGCCGTATCAAATATCCTGCTCTGGAAATTCGTCGGTTGGCTGGGTCGTGCTGATCCCGTTAAATTTAATGTTTGCGTAGCGTGGTCCGGAAGCCCTAGATGGAAAAGAGTCCAGCGTTCACAATGTGCTATTTCAGTTTTTAATACATCAAAAAAGGCAACGGTTTAGGTAATTATCGTCGATTTATGTAGAATTTCTCGAACTGCAACTTAAACGTTTCGATTGTATTGCTGTTTGCAACCTCCGCTGGAAGGTTGTTCTATTCTTCGACAACTCTATACTTGAAGAAACTGCGCGTGATGTCGAGTGAGAAACGCTTCCCAACGAAATTGTATCCATTGTTCTTAGTCGCGTTGTTCGTATCAAGGTGAAAAGGCTGGCTCGGTCGACGTTTTCCTTAACCTTCTACACTTCGATCATGTCGCCTATGACTCGACGTTTTTTATCGAATAAAGATTGACTTCACGTAGCCTGTCTTCGTACGATTTATTCCGCAGCAAAATGATGTGTTTGGTAGTTCTACGCTAAAGCTTTTCAAATTTATAAACGAATTTTCTAAGATATGGAGACCAGAACTAAACGAAATACTAGAGATGCGGTCTAACAAATACATTGTATAACTTGCCAATACTGTGACTATTTTTGTACGATATAGTGCTGCAAATCATACCTAGCATTTCGTTGCCTTTCTTGATAGCGTCGTTACATTGCTTGCTACTTTTTAAGTCGTTACTAATGATGACACCTTAATCTCTCTATTCGGTGACAGGAATGAGTTTCTTTCCGGTCATTGTGTATTTGTGTTTGAGGTTATGAGGACCTATGAGCACAACTTCACATTTGTCTACATTAAATTTTATTTGCCACTTTTCTCACCACTCAACAATTTTGTTCAAGTCTAGTTGGATCTGCTGACACTCTAGTTCAGTTTGCGCTTTTAATCCTATCTTGGTATTGTCTGCAAACTTGCTAATGTTTGAGAGTACGTTGCTATCGAGCTCGTTAATGAATATTATAACGACAACTGGAGCTATAACGGATCCTTGAGGCACGGCGCTCGTAACATTACCCTATGGGGAGGAAGCTCCGTTGTGCACAACTCGCTGCCGTCTGTCCGTAAGCCAGCATTTTATCTAGTTGTTAAGCTCACTTCGAATATCGATGCTTTGCAGTTTACTAACTAGGCGTTGCGGGCGACTTTATCAATTTTTTTTAAAGTCTAGGTAACAGATATCGATTGGAGATTTTGTGTCGTGAATTTCAATTATATTTTTGAACAAAGTAGCATGTTCGTAGGACAGGAACGGTTGTGTTTAAAGCCACGCTGAGAGTCGCCAATCATGTTGTAATTTTGTTGTAATTTGTTGTAATTTTATTTGTTATCAAGCTTTCCATCAATTTGCCAATGACTGAGGTAAGATTCATTGGACGGTAATTGCAGGGACACTTTTTGTCCCTTATTAGAAAATTTGGGTAACATTGGTCTCTTTCCATTCAGAGGGTCAGGTACTATTTGTGAGAGATCGGGTGAAAATGTTTGATAAATGTTAGGTGATTTCTTTTCTAGTCTCTTTTAGGATTCTGGAATGAACTTGGTCTGGACTTGCAGATTTTGTGACTTTTAATTTATCTATATATTTGATAGCTTCGGCGAAGGAAAACTTCACTGTGCTGAGGGCTTCAATTCGTCTTTCCGTTAAGATTTCCTCAGAATTAGTAATGTTCTGATTCTCTAACGTAAATACAGAACAAAAGTATTTATTAAGTAGGACACTCATTTTGGTGTCATCCGTTTCTAGCTCACCAACATCGTTCTCAAGTTCATCAATTACAGATCTTGATTTTTTTTGCTCGAAATAAAACAAAAAAATGTTTCGGAGTAGTTTTGGCATTGACGGCAATATCATTTGCATTATCTTTCTCCCTACGTTTCTGGACATTTTTCTTTAGATTTCTTCAGCAGATGTTGTATTCATTATTTGCTTCGTCGTCATGTGGATGATTCTGTTTTATCGAGTGCATTGCTTTCTTTCATGACTGAAGGCGCTGCAATTCTCCTTTCCAGAACTTAGGCTGATTGACTGCAGTTCGCCGTTTTGGCGCGGGATATGCTCATATTCAATATTTTTAAGTGCAGTCAAGAAATTGTTGAGCGATTGATTGGCATCCTGTCCGAGGCTTATATTTGCTGAGGCTATTGACTCTTATTAGCAATCAAAGTTGGCTATTCTTAAGTTAGGGAGTTTTTTGCAGCTAGTTGACGTTTTCAACTCGAGCTCTATCAAAAAACGGAAATAGTTGAGATCGCTAGTTCCGAGTGGTTCGCCCATTTCGACGTTCGTGGTATGAGAGTCTCTTGCACTAAATGGGAGATCAAGGATATCGTTGTTTCCCAATCAATGTCAGGGATATTGAAGTCACCAAGCACAATACTGTGAAGTCGCCAAACACAACACTTCTCCGCCCTCTCGGCCTTGTCTATCTTTGTGAAATAGTGAGTAACCGGGTAGAGTAAATTCGCCCTAATAATGCCTGGTGCTCAATTTCATAAACGATTCCGTGATTTCAATTATGTTGAAACTTTCATTTATTGCAAGGATACCTAATTCTTCGATTTCGTCCCGGAAACTTCTAGCGTTTACATAGTAACATTTTAGTGTACCGTCAGTCACATTAACTTGATTTTCTTGACTGCTTCTACTATGAGGCCTTGTGTCGAAGCCAAGACTTTCATTTTTGTTTGCACGGGTTGTACTTGCGAATCAGCGAATACTGCCTCTAACTAGGGCTGAATTGATGACAAGAACTTGTTTGCTAGAAGGACCTGCGGCGATGTTTGGATGGGCTCCTGTATTTGTTGTGGACCTATTGATGAAACGAGCGGGGGCCGTTGCGTCATTTCGTCGGGCACTGCTGGCGGAGTTGTGGGTATGATATCCAGTCCATACGAGTTTATTCGAGCCTTGTTGGTGATTCTATTATTGCTATAATATTTTGGGTCAATCATTGTTTCCCAATGATCAGAGAATGGGATTTTCTGTGCTTTGTAGAAAGTTGCTAGGCGATTGTTAAGAAAGATCATCTTTCTTAACTTGGATCTGTTTTGGTTTGGGTGATGCAAGATTCCAGGGACATGTATGTTCGCTTGTGAACGTTTGACATTTCTTAGCAAGGTTTCGGAACTTTTCCATGTCGATTCCACCTGTGACACGTCCTTAGCTCCAACTTGCCGTACAATTCGTTTAGAAGAAGGTATCTTTTCCTTTTCGATTATGCCTTCAATTTCGTAGATTTTCAAGTCTGTTTTGACGAGTAGTTGCAGTTGAATTGTCCTTTTTCGATGATTTGATAATTTGAAGGAGGTATCATTGTAGTCACCAATCACTGAAGTTTCCTCTGTACTCTGAGAGTCCATTTCATTGGGCATTACGTCAAAACGGTCACGTGGGTCGGGTCGGATGTGGTGAGAAAGTGGCCTAACGTGTGTTGCATTGTCACAGCGTGGCTGCCTCTTGCTTGCTACAGTAGTGTACGATGCCTCGCTACATTTGATTGAATTTTCAGTCGATTTGATGCGGTCGCTTGTCTCTTCGTCTTGAGCTGTAAGCTTCCTGGGTAATTCAGAGTCTAGGTGCACTTGAAGTTCTTTCACTTGTTTTAGGATGACCTCAGCAGTTTCTTTGACTTCTGTTAATTTCCTGTTCATCAGATCAGATCCTTAAATTCGTGGATTTGTTTCAACACGTTTTTCAATTTTGATTCAACAGCTAGCAACCTGGTATCCGTGTTGACTGTCTTTGGGTTGGACGAATCATTGGAGGCATGAATTAATTGTGCTTTCAGTTGTTTGATTTCTTCTGCATGTTGTATAATTTTTTCTGCCTGTTGACCTAGCTTGCAGCACGCTGTCTTGCATTCCCCTTTTAAGGGGAATAATCACAAATGAATCAAATCAACTCCTTTATAAATATTGCAAAGAATAACCTTGGAAAAAATGTCTAACACATAATTTCCTAATTATCCGCAACCATTCACCATTTACAGTCAGGGTTCTAATATGACCATGAACTGACCGATCACAATCTTTAGATGCACATGTTCAGAGCAATTCGAATCACTGCACACTATACATTCTAGTTAATTATATGACATATTTATTTTATCACACTTTGCCACCTGGATGAGTATGCTTTATTCTCTAAGGAAATTTTCAATAAGCATGAAAAAATATAGACATGCACCTACATGTGCGTAATGTTTAACAATATATTCCCAGTAGGGATTTGATGAATAAATTTATTAGAAAATGTACAACTTGTACAATTTTATTGCTTGTTTAGTGAACATGTGCTGCTGCATGTCCATCAATCGGTACGCAGCAGATCTTACTTTAGAGATGAACGCCGAATGGGCGGCACCACAATGCTGCAGTTCACGTCCCGGTGAACAAGCTAGTCACGCTCCGGCTTGGGAAGTACCATAAAGAAGATCCGTCTAAACTTCCTAATGTTTTTTTATACAACAATGCTTTTTATTGAGTTAAACCAGCTTTTGATTTCTGCGTTTGGCATTTATAGTAACATCTCATTTATTACTAAGATCTTTTGCAACTTGACCACAAGGACTCACTTCTTTGTGTCGCCATTTTTCCACTTCTCGCGATAAGCTTAATTGTGTCATTTCTGTAACCACGATGTAAACCCAATGTCACTACTACGTCTTCTAATCGAAACATGTGGTTAGTCTACGCTATGACAAACAACCCGGTGATTCCGCTGTAAGGCGGAGACACCCTCGGCTACAACTTACGTTTCTTCATTTCATGTAGCTTAACAATGGTTTACCAACTCAATTCACTTGTTCTTCGACTACTGAACTGACTAAAATGTTTCATTACCATGAAGCAATGATTTGTTTCAATGCGATCTCACTTACTTATATGGGTTTGCCTCCGTTTAAGTGATAACTTTACCACGTTATTTACCGTACCAAGAGGGCATTCAGGTAGCCGATGGGGCAGGCTATCGTCGGACCGGGAATTAAAGGATTGCCTGGCTTTTCTTACGGTCAACCCTACCTAGATGTTCGTTCCCATACCATGGCTGGACAGGCTTTAAACCATATACACTATTGTGTAACAGTTACTCCTTTTTTTGAAGGGCATGCAGAGCTATGTTTCTCTTTTTGTCCGCAGGCATCATCTAAACAAGACCAAAATTACAACTCATGGCTACTTTTTAATTCTTTCAATTGTTTACAGTGCTCGATTGTATTTAAGTTTATTATCATTCCAATCCTTGTTAGAAAATGAATCATTCATGAAGCACCTACGAGAACCAAGCATGTCTAGTCAAAATCACCTAGATAGAGACACATAGTTATCACAAATCGTTTAGCTGTTCCTTATTAATATAATGGAAACTTCATGTCTGAAATCGGAAACGTTTCTTTATACAAAATTTTGAGTATAATATCGCAACATAGAACAATTTTTCCTCTGCGTGTGTCTGGTCGAAATTGACATGGCTATTTTGTTTTGAATATTCAAACTACTTGCCTTTCATATCTCTACGATGAAATTAGCTAAACAACTCATATTATTACCTAAACAATTTATAATCGTTTTCTTTCGATACTAAATTGGAGGTTATTGTGACTAGATCTGTAGATCGCCGAGAAAATAACATGTACTTTTGAAAATGAGGATCATAATTACAATTGCTTTGCGATAAAAAAACAGCTGACAACATCAGATATTACCATACAAACTGATATTTATATACTTGACAATGCTGATATATCTATCTATCTGTGCATAAATATGTATATTTATATTCATTGTTTCTCTTTTTGATGTTTATAATCAAAATCGATTAGGATCATACAACTTTCATGAATATGCCCGCACAAGATTGCTATGGTTGCCACAGACAGAGCAAAGTTGAGGTACTCCAATAGTGGAGACTCTGATCTGCCTGTACGATGACATGCGACTCTCAGAAGAAAGAAAACACTTCTGAAATTACACAATTTGTAAAATGTTTGTCATGAAGATACTAATGCTCTCAAAATCAATGTAAAATTTGCGTAAGGCGGAGATAATTTGAAGCAAAATTGATAATATTGCAGTATTGTAAATGCTTCGACAGCACCTCACATGTCGATTACCATGAATGCATCACGCTAATGAACCGCCCTTATAGGACAATAGCTGATGTTTGCCGCATTGCTGCACCACGGGATCCAGCCCAGTTCCATATGAGGTACGGAAATGGCCGGTACCTAATATATTTTCATCTTCAATTATGTATGATCTTAACAAATCCTCAACTACGGTCAACGTTTGCACGCTGCGCCGTTTATATTTAGTTGCGAATAATTCATGCGTTGGTCATGAATTTTCTTTAGGTTGACACAAATGGATATGGACGCTGAATAAACGACTGATAGATATTTATACAGTATTAATGTCCATTTGGTCATTTTTGGATTATCAATGATTTTGCTGAACCCCATTTAGACAATGATTTTAATACAATTCTGACCACTTAATGTGTCACAGAATATGTTATATACAGATGCTGATGAAATCGAATCAAAATCAATAGGAAGTCAATCGAAGCTTAAAATCAACGTATTTCCAATAAGTTAATATTTGTCAAGCACTCTTTCTTGACCCTTATTTCAGGATAAATTTTTTTCAAACTAGATGCTGGTTCAAATTCTGTGACCTATATCGCCAAACTCTGCAAAGAGCAGCAAACAGACAAGTCGCCTTCTGTTGTGTTCAATTTTATTTCATTTTCGCGTTCAAATATACTTGGTGCCACCGTGTGAGCTCAGCCTCAACAAACCATAAAAGAACGATCCACTCGGCAATTCTTTAGTGCCAAGGTGTGCGGTATGCGTCGAGTGTCCATGTGCAAACAGACAAGTTTTTGCGATCATGACACAGTTATTTGCTCAGAAAGCCAGCCTCACTGCGTCTATGGCGAGCAACATCAACCAGGGAGCTTGACAAATAGACACCGTGTTTGGGAGGGTATTGGCTACAAGGGGGTGGGGAAGGGATGTCAACAGTTTGGGGTTACCACTAACGCCATAGTAGTAGTGTATATCTGTGCGAGAATCGCTCTGCGAGAATCGCTCTGCGAGAATCGCTGTGCGAGAATCGCTGTGCGAGAATCGCTGTGCGTGAATCGCTGTGCGAGAACGGCTGTGCGAGAATCGCCCTGGATAATTAGTGACTCAATGTATGTTATTTGTGAAGGTATTTAATTAGAATGTATCCTTTTAGTGAAAGTATTAGATAGATATGATTTAGGATATGTGTTATTTATGAAGGAATTAGGATATGTGTTATTTAGTGAAGGAATTAGGATTTATGTTATTTATGAAGGAATTAGGATGACTAGATATTTGAACCTTTTATCGAATGTATTGGTTATAAAGTATGTTATTTGTTAGTGACTCAGACGCTGTTCTTCTCTGATACTGTAGTTATATATTAGTGACTCTATGTATGT